>CALNHX010008763.1:0-56947 GCA_940337035.1 Agriotes lineatus
GTTACTGCTTGTTAGCGCTTGCCAATGTATTTTTGACTGCTAATGACACAACGCTGTTATGCATACATTAATATTACTAGCAAAATAGTACGAAAATGTCTTTAGTATTGTACATTTTGGACACACAGGAAATGTATAAACTAATACAGGTTTATTTTTGTTTAAAAAGCAACGAAACATAATATTAAAAATCGCTATTTTAAAAATATTAAATTTTGGCTAAACTATTCACTGGATTGGGGTATTTGGTATATTTACATAAATTTTATGTGTTAACTTAGTAATAACGCTAATTTCAAACTAAATAAGCATCTACAGACTACAGTCTTTTAAAATATTTATAATGTGAGGCAATTTCTCTTTTTGTAGATCTGCCTTGTAAACTTAATTGTTTTGTTTCAGTTTTATAACTATCAGAAATCAAATAATATTATTTTCACTTTAATTATACTCTTGTTACACCTCTGCTGTGTGTTTGGCTTAAATGACTGCATGTCCATTTAAACTTAATAATACAAATAAATTTCAAATGACATTTTATTTTCTTTTTATCTCTTTAAACATGCACAAACTTGAAGAAAATTAGGACTTTAATTTCCATTGAAACTTAATATATTTTTCTAATTAATTACAAGCAAAATTACAAAAACATGCATTTATATTTGAAATATCGCTTGCATGCAATTGTAACAATAATTTAAAAATTAATTATTTGCTTTGCTGAGTAACAGTTATCTCTGACCGTCATAATTTATTTTCGATATATGACTTAAGCATGAATAAATGATTTACTAATGGACGCACACCAAAAAGTTATCATAAGCTAGCAACTTTAATGAGACTCTCATTTTATGCGTGAGCTACTCAAGGATCAAATGAAAATATTTAACATAACATCAATTTAGTTTCGTGAGTTCAAGGAAGCGTATTATTTAAATTAAATGAGTGTGGAAAGCTAGAAAACTTTGATCTAATACTTAACCTTTCTACTTCCCATTCTTGCCAATTATTATGCTTGTAGAGCTCAACTATTACAATAAAATATTTCGAGAGCTAAAATGAGCACATAGCACATGGTAAATACGTTAACCTTTTATCACTGCACCACTGGTCATGACGCGTTGCAGACTGGAACTTCAAGGCTATGCTGCTGCAAAATGTCCGCCGTTGGCGAACTCGTCTCGGGATTAACTCCTTGTGAAATACTATTTAAATTGCTCCATACCAGAAGATATCAACATCACGCTTTAAAATTAAACAGCACAAACAATTGACAAACGTTATAAACGTTTGATAACTAAGTCACAGAGTCATCACATAAACATTTAACAAACGTCACTTTAAAAGCAAAACATCTAAATTTAACCTCAAATATTGACTAGCGAAGGACAAGCGTTTCGCGTCGAATTAATTTGAGAATTTCTGAAATTGTCGGAGTGGGTTCTATTTATACGTTCGTAAAAGAAAAGAGAGCTATCCGCAGTGATTGGTTTAAATTTAAGTACGTATTTGAACAAAATTTACCGATACGTAACTTTCATAAACAAAAGACAGTCGCAAATTAGAAAAAATGCATTATCAATTACATAAAATCCATAAATATAATTATAAAACTAAATTTACCATTGTTTTCAGCGCATTTGGATCTACAAAGATACCAAGTTTTACAACCGTCTGCAACCGTCCCGTGTCAAAACAATATGGCTGGGGCTGTATCCCACATTAAACTCAGTGGTACTTTCGAAAAAGTGTTCCTACAACTTTGCTGCACCTGAGTAAACGTTATCTTCACGAAGCAATGTTTTTCCACGTACATCTAGGCCAACATCATATGTGTTACAACGTCCTGCATTTTTTGCTTGATATCACGAAACTCGACCACTCTGCCAGTACAATCAGGCTTCAAAGATGTCCATGCACACCTTTTCCAACGTGTCTCTGAGCTGCAGCTTCCGTGAATCCCTTCGGATAGCATTTCCACTGCCCGATCCGGTTTTCACAGCTCCTGATCCCCAGTATGTAAACTAGTAGATCTCATAGATGCGATACTTAATTTTGTGTGTTTGTAGGCACCCAATTGAGGACATAACGCCTGCTTCTTGGCTATCGGCTTCGACTTCCACAATTGCGGCCAAAATCTTGAGTTGTCGACAATCGGATTTCAGTGGAGTATGGACTACCCCTGATTTCAGCCCCCATTTGCAGTAATGACCCCAAACTTGTTTCCAGTACTCTGAGGGTGTCTTTCGTGGTGATGCAATCAGGTTTTATGCACCGTTTCACTCGTAATTATATCGTAGTTAGGTTTTTCATAAAACACTTAAACCCGCACTGAGTCGTACACGGTCTCGCACAAAACTTTGTTCAAACGTGTTATTTTGTACTCTCTAGAATTGACATAAGCGTCCGTATTCATCTTGCTGGCTCTTTGTTTGACAAAAATTGAGTTCCAAACTTTAATACATTACTTCCGCTTATCACAAATTGTTCCAAAAGCATTTGAGTTTTTTTAACCTATTATCAAACCTTTTAAATGACTACCATTTTATTCAATACAAGTCCGAAGTCGTTCAGTGAAATTTAAAATGACTGCACAGAACTTCGTACGGGATTGCTTCGATTTTGGCATGAATGCAGTTTTTAAGCCGTCTATGTTGTTAAAACGTATGGAAAAGAACTTTCTCTTACAGCTAGATTCATAAGTAGAAACCATGTGGGGCTGTCAAGTCTGGTCTACTTGATGACCAGGAAATATCGCTGAAACGCTCAAATTCAATTCTTACTCGTTCAATAGTTTTTTCATTTCTAACAGATCCTCCACTACCCATTCTTTTTTTGTTGTGGGCAAATCCATCTTCTTGCTATTTTATGACCCATTTGAGAATGGCCAATCGAGGTGGTGCATCCCCTCTGCCACTGATGTCCCCAACGTCCAACCGAAACGCACATTGTACTGCAGTGATCCACCTCAACCTTGCACATTGCTTGACCGCAAAAATTCTTGCTTGCCAAAGCAAGCGATCTAATTGTATTGACATATAAAATCCAAACGTATGTAGAGTCTATTACATGTTTGATCTTTAAGATCATTGCATCCTGTCTAAACTTATAACGTTTTAAAAATGGTAACATTATGCTGCCGAACTTTTTATATGATCATAATCATTTAATTATTGTGTGAACGGTAAGAGATATTTAAAAAATCCAACAAAAATTATTTTGGAAATTGGGTTAGCCAGCACTTACTTCCAGCGTATTGCGGGCCAAGCTACTATCATAATTAGATTATTCATACCGACGTTGGTATGCACTAATATTTTATCAACTTTCTGGGATTATTTAACGGTTTTCCAGAAAACTTGCTAGTAAAGGTAGTGTGTTACATCCTGTATATTATTCTGGCTCCACGTTGCGGCGCCTTTTATATTATAATTGACTATGTTATGATGGCCTTTATGTATGTAAATGGTTTTATGTTATAACAATATTTATTATTCTTTTGCTATTACGTCTGACTTTTATTATATTTTAGTTTATTTTCATGCAATTCTCTTTTAAATTAAATTTTATTAACTCATTTGCCCTTTATAAATTAGGGATTATCAATATCATTAAATCTCTAGCTCCGGTAGAAAACATTTACTCTTGACTGAAAACACAGGTCGGATTCGCTCATAGTCTACACCCATTTTATTTCTGAAAATTCATTCTTTTATTTCGTGACAACTTGTACGTCTGTCAAAGTCACTTCAAGTGCAAGTGGAAAGTCAATTACAAATAACTCCTCGTTACATTACTTGTCATTCAACAAATATCAAATAGTAAGTACTCCCCTCTTTAAAATTACTTCACTTCACTCTTTCTATATTTTTTTTCAGTTTTTACATAAACACCTGTAGTCCGTCACCTGTCCATGGACTTTGATACTTTCCTTTACCAAGCCAAACCACAGAGATCTCCCAACGTCCAGACAAATCTCAGTACGAACTTAACCAACCACCAGGAACCGCAAAGACTTCCCAGCCAAACACGACAAAGCACCTACAACCTTTCTCCAACAGAACTGCCAAAAACTGATCACCGGCAAACGCCTTCCACGTCTTCCTTCCAAAATTCTTAAGCCACCGACGATCTTCGCGAACCTCGACTAGATGCAAGTTACAAGATGTCACTTCAATAACAAGCTTGGCGAATTAGAACTCCAGTAGATGAACAACTTTCTATCTACACCATAAGACGCTCACTCTGCTAACAAGCTCGATGTAAACCACTTCCAGGAAAACCATTCCCTGCTATCCAATTCATATGATGCAAGTGATTGACAATAAACTTAGTTTGGCATCCAATTCCAGAAATTGCTTTTGTAGATTATAACTGTATTCCATAGGGCATTCTCACCACATCCATTTTCTTCCTCCTTACCATCTTCACATCTTTAAATCTTTTAAAATTTTACTTTTTATTTTCTTCTGGCAAATTTTATGTTTTATTCACAACCCTTTACATTCCAAAAACAGATTAAACTTTATATAAAAGGTTTATTTTATAAATGTATCCGCTTACAACGGTATTACGTGTTTTTTGTACCAAATTATTTTAGGTATTCATAAATATTATTATCCCCTTATGCTCAGTATTATAAAACTTTTTATTGCCTAAATAAAATTTACTTTGAGAATAAATTAATTTATTCCGTAGATTTGCGTATTATAAACGCAAAATAACTTTATTCGGCTAATAAATCATTAGAGGTTAATTTTAATTCGTTGTTAAAGTAAACAAAATTGCATCAACACGTTAATGCTTATGGAATTTTATTCATTAGTAAAGAAATTTTGATGCGCTTTTATTTATTCGCCTATCAGTTTATTGGGGAAGTAAATTTAGTCCACAAATAGTTATCTAATGATTTATTCATAGTTTATAATACTGGCCATTATTAGTGATATTATTTAGCATATATTTTAAAGTCCAACAATCTGTATCATATTTATCTAACACCCACTATGTTGAGTGATATTTCTCCAATAGGTATTTGTCATTATTCCTCCACTTTATTTCAGATAATAATTAAATTACAAGCAAATTGCGCGCTACGCGCACGTGAAATAGGATACGCGAAAGGTCAAGATCCGAGCCGAGCGCTAAGATAAGAAAAACAAAACCTAAACAAATATAAACATCTGTGAAGCCGGAACGTGAGATTTTATTTTTTGTTACAGACACACATTAAGGAAAATTATATTATAGATGTTAGACTCTTTCTGTTTCTTATATAGCATCATTCAAATGAATTTAAATTCTATTTTATATCTTTACCAAATACATTTTAATAATTTCGATATCTTTCTAATACTGAAGTTCATCTCTTCTATTGTATTGTTTGGTAAGTACAGTTTAATTTTTTAAATAATCAACAAGTGCAAAAATAATATTAATCTACATTTTCTTACAACTTCGTTTACGCTCTGGTTAATAACAATTTTTCGGATAAATCAACGCTTATCACCGTATACGTATTAAACCGTTTTTCTAATTACACGTAGGTACTAATGGACTAAAAAATATTATGTAAATAATAATAAATTTCCTATACAATATGTTTAATATACCATTTACTTTCAATTATTTATTACCTCTATAAGTAGATGAAGAAAACTAGGTTTGTAGTTCAAAGTAAATTAATTTTTCAGAGTATATGAAGTTTAATTTGTCCAAACACATTCACTGAAAATTTTCAAGCAGACAGGAAAAGGATAAATAGCATTAAAAACCAAGTTAACACACTTTCAAGGATGCTTAAACGTTATTTTAACTAAGCAGGTGATTTTTATCTTTCCCAAACATTTTGCATTCCTAGTAATTAAAGATTTAGTGGAATACATTTCTGATACAGTTGTTGTAGCAACCGGAACTAAGTGAATTTTTTATGTGGACTAATTATATCAGATAATAGTACGAGATTGATTCGTGTTGAGTAACGCCATTGTTTCCTAACCTTTTTTTGCAATGGCGATTTAATTTCGTCCAATTGGCTTGGGCTTGTGCCAGAAAGTGTCGAAATTATTAGGAAAGTAAATCAGATGTGGGCTTAATTACTTTTTGATTGCGAGCTTTACCTGAGCAAATAATTATTCTTCAAATTATAAAGCAATGAGCGCGGCAGAGCTGGCTTCTAGCACATAATTGTTTTTGTTCCAATTTTTAGAAACGGCGGTTAATAATCCGTTCTAATAGCGGCCGATAAATCAAACGCCTTGCACACCCTCCGATTATAGATTTTTGAGCACACGTGCCAGAAACCAATCGCAAATAATATCGGTTTTTAGAGCTCATTATTCTAATAACCGTGCGGAAAACTTTCACCGCGCTTTTTGCGCTTTTCTTGCATCACCCGTTTCATTATGCTCGCTTTTTGTAATTCTGTACGTGCGTAAAAATGCCGTTCCCAATTACCACAACGAGCAACTAAGCACCAAAACACAGGAGCCGCGCCATCGAATTAAAAATTGCCTGCTAACAAACCCAATATTAAGCTCGGAAGGGTTCCGCCGTGTAAAAATAATTCTAATTAAAATTAACTAACTATATCCTATCGAATTAACTAAGTGGAGGGTCGGCTAGGAAGGGAACGCTTAAATTTGGCCGGAATGAGCAGGCTTTTCCCAAATTGCACCCTGAAATTGACGCCCTGTAATTTCATTGCCGAAGACACCTTAAGAACAGAGGGGCTTCAAAGCATACATTTTACTACCAGGTTTTAATGTTTGTATAATTTCAGGATATTGAATTTTAGACCCAACGCTTTCTTAGGCAATCCGCAGGTGGTGCATGTGTTATATAATTTGGATAAATATATAAATTTCATGTGTGTAGCTTTGTAGCGAGACGTTTTTCCGTTGCTTTAACTTGCACACATTCACATTATACATACAGCATTATACCTTCATTTGTACTGCATTTATCTGTTTACAAACTCCAATGCGTTAATTTAACTTTTTTGTTATTTTATGGTATTATATCCACCAAAAAAACTTGTAAAAAGCCATATACTTATTAATAAAAATATTTGGCGTTTCACAATATTCACTTCCAATATTCCTAGTACAGTGAATATTAAGTTTTTTCGAGATAACGAAAGCTTTTACAAAAAACATTATTCACTGCACGAGTAATATTTTGTAAAAATATTTCCCTGCGTACTATTTGATTAAGAAACGAATAGTAGGTAAATTCTAGCAGTACATAAAAATTCACTTGTGCAAACTATCACTGAAATTGCACTAGTGAAAAATTAGCACCTGATTTTAATTATCTATATGAAAAGTAAGATAAATATTCTCCCATTGTGGCTCTTTGAATATGTAAGGCAATATTCAGCTATAATTAACCAGGAGCAGTGATAATCATCCGCAGTAATTTTGACAAATAACAATCCGAAACTGCGTTGCTAGAAATAACCCAAGACGCAGCCAAGGGTTATTTCTTAAAGGCAACGCACTTGGGGGATGTTATTTGTCAAAACTATATGAATTTGTCGCTGTCCGCGGTGAATTCGGAAAGATAAGTTTTTAAATAAATTAATAACAATAATTATTAGTAAAGAGACAATTTATGACAATTAATTTGACACTTCATTATTTACTCGTCATAGGAAACTACTACATTTTAATTAAATAGTTTCCATGTTGATTGAAAATCACCTAGAGTTGTTTTCACTTCAAGTTTGATATGATTTGTTAAATTGACACACGTGGTCGAAAATAATTAAATTATATTGTATATAATATATTGCGTTGGAGGCAATTTAAACCATTACAATTATAATAGGAATTAATAATAATTCAAGCGTTCCAAACATTATTTTAAAAATGTTCCATAAATGTGCTACTTTGAATTTCAATTGTATAAAATAGAATCGACCTTGAAATAATTTAAATTTGTAAAAATGTAGTAAAAATAGCGTTAGCCTTGAATATTAAATTTGTAATCAGAGCAGGGTTCGACTTTATAATAACAATATAAGTTTTATGTAAACAAGAACAATTGGGGGAAGCTTTAGGTGTGTATTTTGGGTTTCCCAAAAAAATTAATTCAAAAGTTAATAAATACCCATTTTTCAATTATCAATGGTGTTTCAACTTAGTATGGTATCTTTGATAGGCTGCAGAGGAGTTTGCATTAATTCCTGGCACCTCTAGGGAAGGTAAAAGTGTTCAACGGTGCTTCGAGTGTAGCTGGTATTTTTCGGTGGCTTATTTAGAATTTCTAGTGAGATTAGTTGGAGCCCTGGAAGCTTAAGGTACGCAGCGACTTTCGTGAAAAGCAGTGGATTCCTAGGTGTGGGGCAAAGGACCTGAGTTCAGAAAAAGAGAAGCGCAAAAGCTGCATACAAATGGCGAGGCATCGGAGGCTTATACTGCAGGCCTACGCAGAATAAAGTGTCCATTTCGTTGCGCGACTTGCTGCGGGCCCAATTTAGGCTCATATATCCATTGCAGAAGCCAAAACAAAGTCAGAAACTTGTTTAGCCTGAAAGAAAAACAGTAAATTGTCTGTGGTGTCTTTTTTGTGCATTTCCGTTGTGTTTCTGTTAACTAACGTTCTTATCACCTAGGCAACGCATCTTACTTAATACCAGACGTAATTGTTAACATTTTAAGCCAACTTATTCTGTTAAATGTGCGGTTAGATCTCCATATTTGACGTTTGAGTTTAGTTCCCATTAGCTTAAAAATCCCGTATTATAGTGACCCCAGTAGTTAAATATGCAATATTTAAACGTTTGCATTTAATGAAAAAAGCATGAACCATTTATGTTAAAAGCTTATATACAGGAAAATAATGATACAATTAAAAATAATAAATTGGTAAGGTGTAGAGGCTCAACCCATTTGAGATTAGGGTCATTAATTTAATTTAACAAATAAAAACTAGACCCCGATTACATTTTTACAGTATTATATAAGAACTTATCTCTATAATTATTACACATATTTTTATACTTTTCACACTCAGAAAAAGAGGAAAAAAATTGTAACTGGAGAATAGTATTTAAAATTACCACTACAAATGCAGCGTCGATACTAATAAAGGTTGCTGAACAAATTTTGCAATATAATTCGAGATAGATAAAAATCAAATTTAAGGTGCGTTTCTTTCATTTTCAGTTAGTGTAAGTTCGGCTCACACAGTATGGTGTGGCTTGTATCGTATGCTACTAGTATGGTATGGGCATTCAATGCGAGTAGTCGCTTTTGCACGTTGCTCTGGTTTTCCGTAGGTGTTCATAGTTATTATTAAATTACTGCGAAATTTGTGTTCAAGATGGTTTTCACGCAAGGGCAGAAGAATGACATTCGCGATATTGCCGTTAAAACTGTCAGCGAAAACATTACAGACGATAAGTTTTTGGAACTGATTGCTACAAAACTTTCGAATCTGGTCATGGCTAAAATAGAAGATAAGTTGCAGAAACTAATGGACAAATGTAATGAACTAGAAAAAAGTAATGTTCGCTTGAGGGAAGCTAATGAAGAACTAACCCAAACGGTAGACGAGTTGGAACAGTATACCAGGAGGAACTCCATACGTATCTTCGGCTTAAAAGAACAAAAAAACGAAAATGTGGATCAAGTCGTTACGAAGTTATTTAAAGAAAAACTGGATGTTTCGCTGAGTGAAGTTAACATAGACCGATGCCATCGTGTGGGCCCGTTCAACGCTGGATCTGTGAAAAATAGAGCGGTTATAGTGAAGTTTACCAGCTACCGTTTTCGTGCTCAGGTATTTAATGCTAAAAAGAAATTAAAAGGATCTGGTGTAGTGATACGGGAGGATTTAACAAAATTTAGGTCTGATTTGTTGCTTAATGCTTGCGAACAATTTGGTTTCCAGAACGTTTGGTCGCAGGACGGCGTGATAATTATAAACAAAAACAATCGTAAAAATCGTATCAAAACGGTGCAGGAATTGGAAAATCTGAAGTAACTTTCTATTGTCAATAATCAGTTGCAAGTGCATGCTAAAGGAAATATTGTTTATTGTTTTGCTCCTACTTTTAGTTAGCGTCTTTGTCATTATCTTAGTTAGTAGTTACTTAATTTCTGCTTATAAGTAACATAAATTTTCTGTTTATATATTCACACGTGATTTATCTGTTTTTTTTATTGCGCACCTATACAGGTGCTATTGAATTACAAATTGATATTTGATTTTTGTCTTTTATATCCGTATGAGTAATTGTATCAGAATCGCACATTTAAATGTACAATCGCTTTTGGCAAATTTTTCAGATTTTAAGGAGTACGTATTGGCTTCCGAGTTTGATGTAGTGGGGGTGACTGAAACGTGGCTGTCACCTCGCATTTCTGATGACGCTGTAAAGATACAAGGCTACAATTTCTTCCGCAGAGATCGTCAAACTAGTACAAGGGGAGGTGGTGTAGGTATCTATGTTAAGAATTTCATTACTGTTTCATTGATTCATTCCGTAAAATTTAGCGATGCTATAGAGCAAATGTGGCTTACAATTAAATTACAAAAACTTAGTTTAACTGTTGGAGTTGTATATAGAAGGCAGGAGTTTTCATATACTGAGTTTTTAGATGCCCTTGAAGATGCAGTATCTGTAGTGACACCTCTTTCGAAAGAAATAATTTATCTTGGCGATTTCAATATTGACCTTTTAAAGTATAATGACATTGTTACTGTTCAATTTTTGTCGATGATAGATTCGTTAGGTTATAAACAAATCATAAATGTACCCACACGTATTACCAAAACTAGCTCTACTTTAATAGATTTTATAGTTGTCTCTGTCGATAAAGAAGTTATAAGTGCAGAAGTTGTCAGTGTGCATAACATGTCTGATCATCATTTAATCTATTGTGACTATCCGATTGAAATTTCAAATTTAAAAAAACCAATCTTATATTCGTTCCGTGATTTTTGTGAATTTAATTATGATAACTTTAACGCCGATTTGCAGTCAATTCCTTGGCATACAGTTTTTGAAATCGATGATGTAAACGATAAAGTCACTTTTTTGAATAACACTATAGTCAATTTGTTTGATAGACACTCAACTTGCAAAACCATAAAAATTTCAAAACCCCCAGCGCCTTGGTTGACTGCAAATATTAAACTTATGATGTCACTTAGAGATAGAGCTTTGAATAGGTTTAAAAGAAGTAAAAATCCTGCTCACTGGGAATATTATAAATCATTGAGAAATTTTACAACTTTCGCAGTTAGAAACGAGAAAAAAGCATACCTTGAATTTAAACTACGCAATGCAAACAACGATATTAATTCAATTTGGAAAGAATTAAAGAAAGCAGATATTTACAATAGGTCGCAACATACAGAGATTCCCCCCAATTTATGTGACGTTGATGAAATTAATAATGCTTTTGTTAACTTCAGCAACTCCAATATTATTGTAGATAAAGAGCTGCTTGATTTTTATAACGGTGGTACATTTACGTATTTTAAATCTAAATTCAAATTTAAAACTGTTAGTGAAAACGAAATTCTGAAAATTATGCTAAACATAAAATCTAATTCTCTTGGTTCCGACGGGATTAATATTAAAATGTGGAATTTATGCTGTCCATTTGTAATTCCCTTTATTGCGCATACAATTAATGCATGTCTTTTAAACAACACTTTTCCT
Source organism: Agriotes lineatus (assembly GCA_940337035.1). Lineage (NCBI taxonomy): Eukaryota > Metazoa > Arthropoda > Insecta > Coleoptera > Elateridae > Agriotes > Agriotes lineatus. Next base: position 11,678 of record CALNHX010008763.1, read on the forward strand.
ACTGCATGGAAAACTGCTAATGTTATACCGTTACCTAAAGTCAAGCAACCCAAGGAATTTAAGGATTTGCGTCCGATTAGTATACTGCCTACACTGTCAAAGGTCCTGGAAAAAATTATGTCATATCAAATTCGTCAACACTTGGTTGAGCATGATGTTCTTCCGGATATACAATCAGGATTTAGACCGGGCTACAGTTGCACCACGACTTTACTAAACATTACAGATAATATATTTTCTGCTATTGACAAAAATAATTTATTACTTCTTGTTTTGATCGATTATTCAAGGGCCTTTGACACAATATCGCATAATTTACTGCTGGCAATACTTAAATTTATTGGTTTTGGGTCGGACGCCATTAAAATTATTGAAAGTTATTTAACTCATCGCTCTCAGACCGTTATACTTAAGGAATCTAAATCCAACTCTTTGTCCATTACTAAAGGTGTACCACAGGGTTCAGTACTTGGTCCGCTATTGTTCATAATATACACATTTTACTTTAAAACATCTGTAAAACATTGTGAATATCATCTTTATGCCGATGATTCGCAATTATTATATGAATTTCCTGCTGACAATGTAGCTGCTGCAAATGTTATTGTCAATGATAATATTAAAAGTCTTGTTGAGCTATCAGAAAAACACTGTCTAAAAATCAATGCTAATAAAAGTTCAGTTCTGCTGTTTGGGAGACCTACACAAAAAAATATTGTAAGAGAGAATATTGCTATTAAAATTAAAGATATATTACTGCCGCTTTCTGATCATGCAAGAAATCTAGGCATTATACTTGATACTGATCTTAGATTCAAGAAGCATGTATCGACAGCATTACAAAAATCTTACGTTAAACTCAAATTAATTTTTAATAATAGATATAGTTTAAACCGCAATGTCAAAACTATACTTTGTGAATCGCTAGTGTTGTCACAATTTAATTATTGCGATTCTGTTTATGGACCATGTTTAGATGCTGTTGATAATAGGAGAATTCAGTGTATGCAAAATTCCTGTCTTCGACTGATTTTTGGTATACGTAAATATGAACATATTTCGCATAAATTAAAGGAGGTTAAATGGCTGAACATGAATAATCGTCGATTTCTGCATTCTGCATGTTTATTTCATAAGATAATTAGTACAAAGTCACCACCATATCTATACAACAAAATTAGATTTAGAACTGATGTTCATAATCTTAATATCCGTAGAAAAGATCTCATAACACCACCTTCCCATAAAACTAGCTTTTACGAACGATCTTTTTCCTACAATATTGCTAATATTTACAATTCTTTGCCTAATAAGCTAAAATCTTTGTCATCAACTTGCTTCAAAAGCCTTCTCCACAACATCTTATTGGATAAGCAGCTGCAATAGTATTTTACTTGATTTAAATAATAATTCTGTATTTACTATATGATATAACAGTACTTCTTACTACTAATCATATTTGTTTAACGGGTTAAGTGGTAGAACAGATGGTATTAGTTAATACCAATCTGAACTTCGCCCTTTTGGGTTTTGATAGAATTGCTCATACCAATGATATATTTTTTTTACATGTATATAGTTTCTTAAACCCAATAAAAGTCCATTATTATTATTATTATTATTAAACTGGCAGTTTAAAATGACGTCCAATTGTAATATAAAACCGTTTTGGAAAGCTATGTTAAAATATTTTACAGATTGATTAAACGAACACATATTTGTCGCTACTGAATCGTTTAGATATAGTATTTGTTACAGTATAATAAGAATTTTATGACAACACGTGACCGCATTACCATAGTTTGCTTTGATATGAAACTGTAGTAAGGCCTTCAACCGTCCACGGCCATCTAGAGGGTGGGGTGGTCCACGATACTCGTGAAGTTCATCCTAATCCAGAATAGTCAACATAATAAAATGACAAGGTGCAATTGTGAAAAATTCAACCCTTAGCTTGATAGGACCACTCCGTTCACGGACGAAGCGGATTTGTCAACTAAAGGTTATTACTTCACCTATTAAGGTGCAACTTTCCTTTTACAATTTCTTAACAGTTGTTCACTGAAAGACTAAATACAACTTTTAAATTCTTGCTGCTTATCTAATCCACACCTTTATCTACAGAAACTTAAAATATTACAAATGAATTTTATTAAACTTTTAAATGATTGGAAGTGCCAAACAGATAATCTACAATTATGCAACACAAAACAATTTATAAAATAAACACAGCATGGAATGACGTCAAGCAAAATTTATGTGCTAATTAAATAAACGTTTCTTAGTTGAAGCACACGCTGGGATATTCATATTCCGATAAACACCTTAGTATCTAAGTTACAGCTAGATACCCGCTTTTAAAAGAAGTTGGCCTCATTAGGGGATGATCTGCAAAAGTGTTGGTGCTACCCTACATCTTGCTTTGAGCCGTTGTGAACACACCGTGAATAAACAACATAGGGTTTACTGTTAGCTCACTGTTAATTTTGCTTAACCGGTAGAAAGAAAAACACTCACGTGCTTTCCTCTCCATCACGGGCGCTTTGTCGTTCCTGTGATACGGAAAGTGCATTCTGCATTCTCCCGATTGCATTATTTAGCCTCACCATGTGAGAAATAGATGGTCGAAAAGGCAATTCAAACGTGACACGACTTGCATTTTCTAAAGGGTGCAATGAAACACGGAGGTCTATATTTAAAATCAAATCCTTTCAATGTGATATACACGCCTGAACTATTAGCAAATTATTTAAAGGTGCACAGCGACGTACTCAGCCCAAATTCTCGGAAAGTTTACGTTGGAAAATTAATCTAACATGTTTCAAACAGAGCAGAAGAATTTTATGAGGGTAGCGTATTTTTCAATGCACGTACAGTCAATGGAGCATGGCGCTACTCAATCCCCGCGGGCATAGATTTTTAAAAAACGTATATAACTTCAGTGGTTGATTACATTTAAATGAATTTAATTAAGCTAGTGGCAGAGCTGGTCAGTAATTAATCACTTTGTAATTAAATTACTAATTCCTTTTGGTTGATTTGCCTTGACATTGAATTACTTTTCAAAATATGGCGATTGTAATTGGTAATTGTCATTTTTGTTAAAAAAAGTACTTTACAATTACTTTCTGAAAGTAATTAATTACTACATTCAATTATTGAACTACTTTTAAGTAATTAAATTACTCTAAAGTATTGAAATTACTTTGCAAGTATTTGAATTACTTGTGGTAATTGAAATTACTCGTGGTAATTGAATTACTTTCTGATACTTTAATTAATAAATTACTGGCCTCGATAAGGTATGAAATTGTCAGAACGCAAAAAGTAATACAAGGCCGTATTAAGTTTCACGTTAAGGAAATGGCAATAGGGCATTCCTGGAGCAATATAGGTATAATTTATGATTTCCTATGGCTAGTCGGCGAACAGCCAGTTTTGTGCAAGAGCAAGAGGTATTTGGTGCAGGAGCGTACGTTTGCAGATGAGATGGGCATTTGCTGTATCTTGTGTAGTGTAGGCTGCCCAGGATGTAGCATTGTAACGTAGTAGTAATTGTTGTGTGAAAAGCTAAAAATATGTCTGCGGTAAGTGCAATTGACAAAAAAATAGCGTCATTGTACTACATTGGTTAACTATAATTATTTATTAATTTCAATTTGCTTGTTTAAAACGATGTACCAGCACATTGCTATCTAAATACACAAATAGACGAGAACAATTTCCAGTGAAAGTAATTGAGAAGTAATTTATGTTGTGCAATTACAATTACTAAATAATTGATACTTGAATTACAATTTTATTTCAGTAATTGAAATCTGGTAATTCAGCTACTTCATTGGACGGTAATTGGTAATTTATTATTTTTTCAAGGAAATTTGCCCAGTTCTGGCTAGTAGGTACAGTCTTTCTTAGAACTGGTAGCATCGCAAAAACCTTGGCAGCGAGCTGTCTAAGAAAGAAGTAATGATAGCGTTAAAACACAGAGAGAGTGCTACAAATACTCATTTTACCTTTATTCAGTATATTCTTAAGAGCTTGGATATAAATGGTTGATCTTTTAGACCAGTTTCCATATGTAATTTAAATATTTTAAATAATAAATATAAAAAAATCAGTATATTCCTGGGAAGTTAACTTGTCTTGCAACACTTATCCGAATATGCTCAAGAAAGATCTGAAAATGTTACATCATCGTCTTGCCTGATTATGACAGAAAGTAAGGTCATCCTCAAAAATTGTGTGCGGTTAACTACACGCAGACAACGGCTAACCAGCCCTATGGCCCTGTGAAGCCTCTGAGCAAGATCACAAGTTCTTTCTTCCCCCAAATATAAATCATATGATTTAGAGGTGTTCTTCTGCTTATGTTCCTTGTTTCTGCAATGCTGTCAATAGTGGTAAAACACGACGTTCAGCAGAAACCCATATATCTGAATACGAGAGTCTCCCAGGTCGAGTCTCTTGTCTTCATCAGCTATCGCTGAACACCAACGTGATACCGGCGATAAGATCATCTTTATGAAACTTCTGCAAATACCCATTCTTCTTTAGCAGAAAGATTCGCGAACCCATTGAAATTTACAAAGACGTCAATAATCGCAATCGAAACGAGAGTTACCTTCTTCCGTCCCTATGGAAAGCGCTCATTCCTAACGCTGCCCCTATTGTGTTCTCGTTACCCCCAATGCCAACGTGCCTGGGTAACCATAGAAAATATATTTATTTTCGTTACCGAATAATCGAATTATACATATCTATATTTTTTATTAGTGCAAGACTGACAACCTTGAACTAATTTATCCTAACTGTCTTGAAACGCCCTATATGATGTTGATGTTGATGATATTTTTTATTGCAGTATCTTGTAAGCCCATTTTCAATAGCCCGAAGAACGAGTACTGTAAGAAAACCAATTGATAAACAGAATTGTAAAGCAAACACTAAAATGCTTGTCCATTGATACGAACATTCTTCGTGGCATTCGATCAACACTACTACTCGTATTTATAAAATGCAAACTATTTTTATCATTTTGATTTCTCTTAGTCGTCTATTTTTCTGTACCGATGAGTATAATGAATTAATGTAAAAAACATGCTTAGTTTATGTCACACACTAAAAAATAATGTATGGCATCTATGATGCAAAATTGAAAAGTTTTTTTAACATTGAAAATGTTTAACGAATTGACAGTGTGACTATAACATGGGTTCAAGCAACGATTTGTGTGACGCTTGGAAAGTGTGCAGTTTTCGCTAATTATTGAAAGTTATACCTATTGCAGCTAAATTTTGTTGCTGTTATTTTGAAGATCTCGTCAAGGCCGAACTTTATGGACAGATTATGAAAATGTAAGATTCGAGGGTGCGGAAATAATAGGTTAAAATGATTTTTTGGACACGAAAGCGTTCGGTGCTATTACATCGCATACTTCTTGAAAGATACAAATGTGATTTGGAGCTAGTTGGAAAAAGACTGAACCAACGCTCATCGTACTGACTGCTTTTTTTGGGATGCCATGCACGGGGGCGAAGTTACAGGGATGTAAAGATGAGGTGCGTTTATAGCAAATTAGATGTTCGCATAAACAGTGGGAAATAAAATGTCGAATTTTGTTTTTGGCAGTATGTGGATGAATCTGTGGGCTTTTAAGAATTTTGGGACCCAGGTGGATTTGGGGGTTGCAAAATGGGTGAAATGTTATAATTATCAAAAAAACATTAAAATCAATATTTGTTTGAAATTCGCTGTTTGGAGGCTTTCTACTGGTCGATTATATTTTTAAGAGAATTTGGAATGCCGTTGTGGGGGGGATTTTTTGCTTTATTTTCTCAATTTTAAATAAAAAAATATGCAATTTTGTTTGATTCTAGCCCTTTGTAAAATCGTAAATTTGCAAGTAACTATTATATAGCGTGATACTAACGGAAACTCGGATTGTATTAACATGAATAATATTTCTTGGGGTTAAGGTCATCGCCGCGCTGCACTTGTTGGCAGACGGTGGTAGACGGCCACTGACAGGGTTGGGATGTTAGTGTCAGCTGTTTGTACTAAAACTTAATCCGGGATTGCAGTAGAAATAATTGGTGGGGCTTTAAAAATATAAATGCATATACATATGTATATGTATGGGAAATGCAAAGTTACTTAGTTTAGACAATGTAAAAGCTCCCCAAAGGACAAATGCTTTTAAAATGTATTTATTGAACAATTCACACAAAACTAAAGATACATATCGAGTAAACAACTCAAAAACCTACTCTGTCTAATCCCTTTTTTACACTGCCCCGTTCCACCTAATAAAAGCAGTAATATATTTGCTCCAGTTGTTATATTTGCTATTAAAACCGTTTCATGAGTATTAATGATCTGCTATCCAGTAGAACTTCGCAGTAACGTTTCTCATGGTGTATAATAAACAATAATAATAAAGATGTGAAAAAGTTTAAAACTTTTCTTTATTTCTATCCCTTGTAAATTTTTAAAATTTTGCAAATTTTATGTCAGACTTAAAAATTAGCCAAGTTCATTCTGAATGCATTAAAGAAGGTTGGTAAATTGCAACTTCTGTAACTGTTTTATGTACAAACATCTAGATAAGTGCGTTACTTCTTATTTTTAAGAGTGATAAGTTATTTTCAAAATAGAATAAAAGTTACACGTTCGTATAAATAAATATATATTGATAGAGATGCCCCCCCATGAGAAAATCTGGGAAGATCCTTTCGCACTTTCGGCAAAAATTTTCATAGCAACTAACATTTTACAAAAGGAAACTGGATAATACAAAATTACACATTCTTTCTCATTTAAGGACATGTCTAACAAAAGCATTGCAACGAAATACGATAAATTTTAGTTTCTACACTATTTAAAAATTGCAATGGCAAAACACAATATTAATGCTCACTCATGCAACAATTTGGGTTGGACAAGTTGTATGGAGAGAAAATTTCGCAACATTCGTAAAATTACTCCAGACAAAGTATTATGATTAAAATAATTGTAATGTAGCTTTCTAATAACAACTTATACAATGACAAATTAAAAGCTAGCTAGTCATTCATTGTAGTTACTTTTTGTTTGATATTAAAATTTTCCAGATTTTTATTAGTAGTATGTAGGCATAAACACATGAGGTGTGGTGATAAGTAACGCCTCCACCTCAATAAAATGACTTCTTCCGGAGATAAATCCAAAAATTACCAAAAACCAGCTACAGGAGAATTCTGTAAGCTATATCAGCAGTTTTCAACAATTAATGTGTCTTGACGTGGCTGTGCTACCCTACAAATTCAATGACTAGCAACAGAAAATGCTTAAAATCGACTATCTCTTTCTAATACGAACAAAATTCTACTTTAGTTTAAAGTCTGTTTTATATGTAGTTCTTCAAAGTAATATTGGTTTGCACGTTTAAATTATAGTTATTCGTGCGTTTTTAAGACTACTTATTCGTGTTTAAACAGTAACAAAAATAAGTAATTTATTGTTATTTCAATTCCAACTATTGCATTTCTAATGCAGGTGTCTTAAGTAATGCCTAACAGTGCATTTATACCGGTCATTACTTTGTTGGAAGTGCCCATTATTCCTTATATGATAATATTTTATGATTATTTCAGCAAAGTTTCTATAATGAAGACGCGTTATTGGCACTAAACTACAAATGGAATTTGCAGATTCCTATTTCGACCTTTAAAATTTTCCCTTTCCACTGCAAATGCAAATTACTTTCGTTGCTACTTTAGCAATTTACTGGCTGTTTTACACTGGCTATTCACAACAACAGAACTACTTGTATATACGAGTATTAATTAATGGTAACAGGTAGAAAACATAATGTCATTCCTATCTCAGTGGCGGCTCGTAGAGAATTTTGACGTAGGGCCAACGAAATGTAAATTACATTTTCTACCCCCTCACAGACAAATACTTCGCATATGAACTGGCAAAAGATAGCAACAGTGAAAAAAAATACCAAATTGTACAGGGTAATAAAATATCTTGAACTGAATAGAATGTCTCTCTATCATTTCTCGTTAAAATGTATGATTCGCCCAAAAAAATTGCATTCTCACTGGTTGATAATTAAGTTTATCTCCATAATATGTATAAAATAATAATAATAATCTATGCTAGGTCTACCTAACTACTTTATTTCAAGCTTTTCCTCCTACAAATATGACAAGAAAACTTATTTCAAAGATTGCCAATTTTATTTATGATGGATGCCGGATGTAGAAATTAATAATTGATACAATAATACAATGAAAACTATTAATTAGCACAAATACGTGATTAAAATACCAGGCCGACCTTGCGACCTTGCACACGTATGAAATCCCAGGACTCCGCCCAGCACCCTACTTGCCAAAGTTGTAAACATTAAAATTGGTAACCAGAAACAAGCGCTATTAGAGCCGCAATTAGACTATTTAAGTCAAACGTGAAGTGGTTCCAATTCATTGCTAAACAGTCTATATTTAAACCTATGTCGTTTACAGCTCTCCGCTTGCTACAGCCCATAAACTGTCGAAAACCTGGGCCAACTTCTATCTGGCCCCAATGCACCGTAAAAATAAGCAAGCGGTTATGGTAGAATTTATATTCATGAAATATAAAATACGGGAAGAAAAACGGAAAAAGAGAAGATAAAATCCCACTGCAACATTAGGTGCTACAAACTCCAGGAAGAAGAAGTTAGAAATGAATATGCAAGACAGATAGACCAGCAAATAGAAATGATAAAAGACCAGATGGGCACGCTCGACCTAGAGGAACTATGGGAAACTTTTAAAGAAATCATAACAGCAGCAGGCAAAAAAGTATGTGGGACCTCAAACCAAATTAATAACAAGAAACATACACGATGGTGGAACGATAATATTAAATATGAAGTGAAACTAAAGAAATCTGCATGGAAAAAATATCTAGCAACTAAAAACCCCGAAGATTATCTACAATACAAAAAAACCAGAGAAACTGTTAAAAACTCAATTAAAGAAGCTAAAGCCCAAGCCTGGACTGAATTTGGGAACAAAATGGAAGCACAAGCGGCAGGAAATGCAAAACTCTTATATCAGACCCTGAAAAGGACAAGGAAAGCAAAGGGAACAAATTTAAAATGGATCAAGGACAAACAGGGCAAAGAGTTAAAAGCTGCCAATGAAATACAACATAGATGGTATGAGTACTTTAAAGAACTATTAGGTACAGACCGGCAAATAGGTGAACCCGAAAACAGTACAGCAGGACATCCTCTCGAGACTGCAACGGATGAATCACACGAAGACATTGACATAGATGAACTAATCCAGGCGTTAAAAAGGTTGAAGGCTGGTAAAGCACCCGGAATTGACGACGTTAAACCAGACATGCTTAAATATCTAGGCAGCAAAGGTGTCCAATTCTTACACCAAATAATGAACGTGGCTTGGAAGACGAAGAAGGTTCCGAAAGAATGGCAAGTTGCGGTAATTATACCGATCTACAAAAAAGGGGACCGCGCGCAATGTGATAACTACAGGGCTATCTCGCTGATCACTTGTGCTAGTAAGGTGTACGAGTGTATACTAGAAAGACGACTAAGAGAAGCCATAGACCACCAAATAAGCGACACACAGGCAGGGTTCCGGAAAGGGAAAGGCACACAAGATTGGATATTCAGTCTTAGACAACTACTAGAGAAAACACTTATTAACTATAAAAACAAGATATATCTATGCGCAATCGACCTGCAGAAAGCCTTCGACTGCCTTCCAAGAGATAAGATTTGGAAAGCATTAGAAAAGAAAGGAGTCAGTAAAACAATAATACAGGCAATACAAAGTCTTTACAGCAACACCAGAAATGTGGTCAGAACTTACGGGGAATGCTCACCAGAATTTCAAACCACCAAAGGAGTCAGACAAGGAGGCGTCCTAAGCCCACTACTATTCATCGTCGTAATGGACGAAATCACACGATTAGCGAATAGAAAGGTGAAGAAAGCAAGAGTGGGAGTTAGAAAAACTAAACCAGTTAAATTAAGCGAAATGCTGTTTGCAGACGATTTGATACTAATCGCTAACACACAACAAGACCTACAGAACAACATTGAAATATGGAAAGATACACTGGATGAATTTGAAATGACAATCAACATAAACAAAACTGAAACAATGGTTATAACTAAGGAGGATGAAGACTTGGAACTTCACTTGGGAAACTGCCCCTTAAAACAAACAGATGAAATTAAATACCTAGGGGCTATAATTGACAGTAAAGGGAGCATGGAAAAGGAAATAAATAATCGAATTAAAACCGCTATGAACTTGTTCAACTCGCTAAATAAAGTCTTCATAAGTAAAAGTGAAGTGTCAGTTCAAACAAAAATGAAAGTGTACAAGGCAGTCTTCGTGCCAACTATGACATACGGATGTGAAAGCTGGGTGTTGTCCATCAACTTAATGTCAAAACTTCAAGCTTGCGAAATGAGATGGCTGAGGAAAGTGGTTGGCGTGACAAGGAGGGATCATGTGCGAAACGTAGACATACGAAACTCTCTGCAAGCAGAATCAATACAGGAACACATCGAAAAACGACAACTCGGCTGGCTGGGACACCTATGGAGGATGGAGGAAGACCGCACCGTTAAAACTATCTGGGAGATGGGTACAGACTCGAAAAAACCAAGAGGAAGACCAAGAAATGTCTGGAACGGAGAGATTGGAAAAATCCTGGCAAAGAAAGGAAGTAATTGGAACGAGGCAAAAAATGTAGCTAAGGAACGCAAGGAATGGAAGAAGTTTTGTAGTAATAGTAATAACTGAACCTCTACACCTGTCGGTAGATGAGGAGCTGATAATGTATGTATGTATAAAATACGCATGTTTTGTTTAAACTTTAAAATGAACGAATGATGAAAAATAAGTAGAAAAAAGTTCCTTTTAGAATATAAATAATCTTGAATGGCTGGTTTGTTATGGTAGGGCCCATAGCTTCTTGGCTCCTTGTAGCGAGTTACTAACATTTACTCCCAGCTTTTTAACTGATACGTGTCGTCAAAACTAATTTTGGGGAAAAGATTCCCAAATATTCGCCTCTTGTGTTTTCAGTTATTTACTCTTCTTCCAAGCTTTTGCTCGTGTTTTATGCCAGAAGGATTTACTAATTATAAATCAATAACCCCAGATCTCAACACTAATTTCTCCAAAATTTTGCTCTTCATAAACTTGTAGATTTTACTATTCTGATATTACATGCAAGCACCAATTTTTGAGTACTTTTTGAGAATTCAGGTTTGTGGTATAGTTTTGAACTCTCACGCAGCCTTAATTTTCTGAAAATTGGTACTTGCTTCCAATTAGAAAATAATATGTACTAAATCTTTAAATGTTATTGGCCACGTGCTCTCCAATCTGTTTCCATGTTTTTTGTGCTAACTGTGCGCCACGCCACGCCTTCTATCTGAAAAGCTCAATAATACATCTAAAGTTCATCGAGTGGCAGTAGCCATTTTTTTACAATACCGTTGCGATATACGTACTTTTTACATTTTTATAGCAGACATTACTTATTTCTAGTTTATTCTATACAGAGGATTCTTCAACTATGTCTTACAGAATGTGTTTGATTCACACAGATGCGTGCATCAAAACCTTTTTGCTTATAATTATTCATGTAATTCAAGTCATAACTGTTCTATCTCATTCAAAGGTCGTGGTAAAGTCAAATTTGCATCTTGCCGTATTTGTTTGCCTCTGTTAATATTGGAAAGGAATTGGTAAGCTTCCCTTAATGGCTTTTAAGCGGATGGATACACTTTCTAATAGGACTTAAGCCGACTTAGCGTATTTGGGACTCATGTGTTTATGGATTTCGTTCAATACAATGCCTCATTGAGAGAGCTTAGCATTAATATTTCTTAAAATAAGCATTTATTCCTAAACAACGTGCGCCGCTTCGATTGGCTACGCAGGATCGCCTCAGCCAATAGTGTTTGAGCCTTCCCCTCCTTGTTGAATTTGCGAGTTCAGCTCATTGTCAATTCAGCTTCAGTTAGATTCAGAATTTCGAGTAAGCAAGTTCAGCTATGCTTTTTGCTGGTTTGCGGTCGGTCTAGCTCCCTGGTAAAGACGTTTCCAGGTTGTTTTGTGTGACGGTTACGCGCAATTCGCTATGTTCGCGTGGCCAATCCAAGCGTGTCACAACAGTTGAAGCTATTGTAAAAAACCATCGGTCCATCAGTGACGTTTGTAATCGTTGTTACTCAATATACTCGTGTTTGTTAAGTCTTGTTTTACTCCAACAAATAACTGAACCCAAGTCAAGGGTTATTAAGTGGCAGTTCCCGGCACTCCCATTGAACCGGAATTCGCAGCGGATTAACTGGGGGCCCCATTCGTGGAAGCCTCTTTTCAAGTTAATCATACAAAAAACAGAATGTTTTTAAATGTACTAGCGGATTGCGAAAGTTTTATGTTACTATGTCAGACAAATTCCCCTTCTGATTATTTAATAATTACAGTAAGTGTACTTCTCGAATTTAAACTATGGCAACACGGAGAAGACGATATGCAACAATGAAAAAATGCGAAGATTTATCTGCATTGACTGAACTCTAAAACAACGAGACAACTATAATGAATCATTTAAAATATATATAAATGTTTATCAGATAGAGTTGCATAGAAATGAAAAGGGCGGTGCAAATTCAACATTTTTCGTTATATGACTTTTAAACTTTTCAAGCTTTTATAAATGTGCTTTAAAGGATTTTCAGTGGCGAAAAGCATTTTAAAAAGGTCAAAAAAGGATGGGAAAAATATATATGGTAGAAGAAAGTTTAAGTAGGTCGGTAATTATTATTTTAAGGTTTACTATATAAACTGAAATGAGACCAATACTATTTTACTATTTAAAAAAGGGACAAGAGTGAGCTAACGAATTACAGACCCATCACATTACTGTCGCCGGTACAGGGTGCCCAACTTCCAACTTAAATGTACGCAGCTTTAAGCAGGTGAGTATGCAACACATACACCATTCGCCATTGAAATGTAATGTGTGTTGCATACTCACCTGCTTAACGCTGCGTACATTTAAGTTGGGCACACTGTATACAAGCTTTTAACTAAAATACTAACAGAAAGTTTAACAAACAAATTGAATCGATAGCAACCAGTGGTGCAAACAGGATTCAGCAAAGGATTCGGAACTACTAAGCACTTATACAGTGTCAAAATTTTACGTAGAAAAATCTGCAGAAAATCAAATACCGTTGTATACAGGGTCCGGCAACGATGCGGAAGTGAAGGTTATTTCTATTCACGGGTTTATATAGCTTGGCGCCGTCTCCCTACTCCTAATCTCCACCTATCCCTATCAAAAACTTCATCTTCTTCTAATTCCCAGTCTCTTAATGCTGCTCTTATGCCTTCATTCCAAGATCTTCGGGGTCTACCTGGTTTCCTCCTACCACGTGGTTTCCACTTAAATACCTTTAGGGGCAATATCTGATCATGCATACGCATCAAGTGTCCAAACCACTTTAAACCACGCTTTTCAATCCTTTCGACTATATCCTCTTGGGCATTCATTTTTTCTCTAATTACTATATTAGTGATGTGCTCCAACTTCGATATTCCTGCACTTCTTCTAAGGTACTCCATTTCGGTTGACTTCAGTTTTCTCTTCGTTTCCGCATTCATAGTCCACATCTCGCAACCATAACACAACACGGACTGCACCATAGTTAACCCTATATGTTTTTTCACCTTTTGGGAGATATAGGTGTCCCACCATATACTATTCATTTTCCGATCATTTTCAATTCTGATTTTTGTTTCTGCTGTGCCTAATCCGTCTTTAGTTATCGTTGCTCCCAAGTACTTGAATTTATCTACTTGTTTAATATGTATGTTATCTGCGATCAGAATATCAAAATTTGCCTCTGAGTTAACTACTAAGTACTCCGTTTTGTCTATATTTATCGCCATTCCCCATTCCTGATACGTTTGATACAACCTTCGCAACATAAATTCCAGGTCATATGCATCCTGAACTATAACGACCTGATCGTCAGCGAAGCTTAAAGTAAAGAGGTAAAGGATATTTCTAAAAGTCTAAATCTATGAGAGTACATAAAAGTTGTAAGCAGAAAGGCGATACACGTTAGTACAAATAGATTTGATTATACAGGGTAGCCCAAAAATATGTGGCGAATAAAACTTACTTTTTTTAATGGAATACACTATATTTGGGTATTCTAAAAGTTTTGCATTTTGATTTTGATATAAAGTTATATGAGTCTAACGTCAATAATTGTTTTGGAGATATTATCGACTGTATACAAAAAAATGCTTTATTTCAGGTGGCTACTGTAAGTGACAGAAAACAATTGATTAAAGGAAAATGTTACCAAAAATTATGATTTTCGTGAAATACTTCTCGAGTGTAAAATTGTAGATCTGGGTATTAACAGTAATAATTAATGGATAATTCAGAGTGCTTCTTTTATCAATAGATGACAAATAGGAACAAACCGATTATACAACAAACCAAGGTAAGAGATATAGTCACTCACGTAAGGTAGCTGAAGTGGAGATGGGCAGGTTACAATGCCAGAGGCACAGACAACCGATAGAATTACGTCGTTCAATAACAGAGGCTCTGAACAAGGAACGAGAGCAAAGGAAACCACAACTGCGTTGAGCGATATTTTGAATAGTTGCTGGAAGCAACCGGATCGAGAAGGTAATGAATCGAAATGAATGGAAGAATATAAAGGAGGCGTACCTCCAATATTCGAATGAAAGAGACTAAAGAAGAGAAGGAGAAGGAGGGTTGAATAATTTAATATAATTGTATAATCAAATATGATACACTTAGGCAAATTCAGTAAAAAAATCATTTTAAATATAATTTAGTTTTCATAAAAAGTCATTAATGTAGAAATAAAAAAAAAAAATTTTAGTTTCACCCAACTTTAGCTATCAATAATTGGTTCAAAACCAGTGTGACTACTGTCCCTACGCTATCTAAGGCTATATGCCAAGCTAAGAGTATATTAACATTAACAATTCTTTCACGTTTCGTATCTACATGCAAGTTTTTCAAATTCGATTTCTGGATACAAATATACAGTGATTATAATTCTTACACAAACCTAATTCGAATACACTTAGCATACATTTAAAGTAATCCCTTTCCTGATCTTTCCGGTAGCTGGAAATTTGTTCTGCAAGTTAACTCTCTTTAATTATTCATATTTTTTAAATGCGAAAAGTAAGGTAACACTTTTACGTTTCTTAAAAATGATAACGGACTGCCTAGTTTTTCTTTAATTTTGTTGCATGCTATATATACAATGTGTTCACGATGGATTTCACTATATATGACGTAATTTTTAATGGATTAACCGCCATTCAGTCATAGTAGGCGTCAGGAGCACATCGAGAATAAAAAATTGTTAAATAAATTTGCATTTTCCAATAAAAATTGAGAAAAAATTGTTTAGATGGAAAAATCACACTTCATAAGGGTAATTTCTTGAAATGTGTGTTGTTATTGAATAATGCTCGTCTTTTAAACATGCCAAAATACAGTAAACACACTTTGAAGTAGTAATAATAGGTATTTCTAGAACATGAAACAAATTGTCATAATTCTGCGACAAAGAATCAGTAGGGCATGGCATTTTTTGGCTGGCAATACTTTGTCAATCTAAACCACGGTCTCTCTCTCTCTAGTATTATTTTAAAATACAGTTTACTTTGAGAGATTTCAATTCTCTATCCACTACTAATAGCATTCTCAAAATCGCCGTTAACCCTATAAATAGTAAAAGGTAAAAGAAAAAAATCAATATTATATTGTAGTGACTCCACGTTATAACGCCTATTTAATGTTATAATTGACTATGTAATCATGATCTTTATGTATTTTAATGGTTTTATGTTATAACAATAATAATTATATTTTAGCTATTACATCTGACTTTTACTATACTTTAGTTTACTTTCAATAAATTCTCTTTTAAATTGAATTTTAAGTAACTCATTTGCCCTTTTATAATTATGGATTATCAATTTCATTAAATCGGTAGACACATTTTACTCTTAGGGCCGATTCTACAATGCAAGTATATACTTAGAATAAGCTATCCGAGGTATAATTGTCATAGCTTTCTTTGTTACAACAATCGTTTCTAGGGTATTTATTCTCGGGATAACTTTATCCTTGGATTGTAGAATCGGCCCTTACTGAAACACAGGTAGGATTCGCTCATATCTAGACTGCTTCTATTCTGAAATTTGATTCTCTTATTTCATGACAACTTAAACGTCTGTCACCTGTCACTTTGAATTATGCAAGTGCAAAATCAATTACAAATACTTTCTCGTTAAATTTACTTGTCACTCAACAAATATCAAATAGTAAGTACTTCCCTCTTTAAAATTCCCTCACTTCACTCTTTCTATATTTTTCCTTCAATTTTTAATATAAATACCTGTATTCTGTCACTCGATACTCTGCTTTACCAAGCCAAACGCATCCAACAATCTCACAAAGATCTCCCAACGTCCAAACAAATCCAGTCCGAACTCCGCCAAAAACACCTGGATCTACAAAGACTTCTGGCCAAAACACGACTAGGCATCTACCAACTTTCTCCAGTAGTACTGTCCACAGCAAAACACCATCCACGTCGTCCTACCAAAATCCTCAAGCCTCTGACGACTTAGTATAATGAACATCGACTAGATACAAGTTATAAGATGTCACTTCAATGACAAGCGTGTCGATTTAGAACTCCTTTAGATGAAAGACCTCCTATCCACCCAATAAAACTCTCGCTCTGCTAACAATCTCGATGTAAACCACTTTCAATAAAAATCATTCCCTGTTATCCAATTCATACGATGAGATGTATTTGACAATAAAAACAGTTCGGCAACCCATTCCAGAAATTTGCTTTTGTAGATTATAACTGTATTACTTTTGAATTCTCACCATATCCATTTCTTCATCCATATCGTCTGCACATCTGAAACAATTTTTTGGCTCCGCTTAATTGTTTCGCCAATTATCCAATTATTTCAGGCCTAACCTGTATATTTTTATTTGAATTATAAGTCCTTTACATTTCGAATTCGTAAATTTTCCAAACCAGCGCATTTTGTACCTGGATTGAGTTCGTTCGCTGTCTTCACCTAAACCCGCCGTCACCGGTGCGGCTGAGGTTTGATTTTAATTAAGTCAAATTACGTACGCTCAACCAATTTCTATGAGCGTTGTGTTTCCAAGGGCTGATTATGATCAGGTACGATGGCGCTTTTCTGTTTTGTTATCCCCATAGTAATTACATTTCTTCTTAGCTCTTTATTAACAGTTTCATCCACCAGTTTATCTCGGATGCCAAGTTATTAGCCTAATCGCATTTTCGACACTTGCTGGCGTTCTGGTATTTGCTGCCATTTGAGGGTGCTTTCGCTGCAATCACCGGTGCATCCACGGCGATTCTGACCAATGTGTGTAGCAGTTCACGACCAGCTTATGTTAAACCGCAAGGTGTAGCAACCTCCGGCCGGCGTTTGCCTGTTAGCAGTTTGTGAGCGTTGGAGAAGCGAGGTTAGTTTGTGCTATTCCGGGATTTATCTTATCTTCAATAACAGGAATTTACATCTGTGTATTTTAAACCCGTCAATATTTAAAATTTAGATTTATACGTTCCGCAATTATTAGCATGTAACGTTCAAATTCTTACATCCACCTGTTTTAATATTTAAATTTTTATGCCTATATTTAATTATGCTCAGTATTTAAAGCTGCAATTTTGATGTGTATTGACCCTTTGTAAAAGGTACAGTCACGCATTTTTATTTCAATAGCTTAAACAGAAGGATTTATTAAATGAATGAGATATGCATATTCCATGAATGATTTGAATTTACAGTTATTTGAATAACCCGAAAGGGGTTTTTTTGATTTTATGCGTGTCGCAACCTTCAGTTAACGTACACAACTTTGTTATCACATTATTTGCATTTTGATTATCCTGATCTGACACTCAGAGCTGGGCAGTAATTAATTACATTTTAATTAAATTACTAATTAAATTCCTTTTTGTGTATTTGCCTTGAAATTGAATTACTTTTCAAAATGCGGTAATTGTAATTGGGAATTGCCATTTTTGTTAGAAAGTACTTGAAAATTACTTTTTGAAAGTAATTAATTACTACATTCAATTACTCAATTACTTTTGTGTAATTAAATTACTCTAAAGTATTTAAGTTACTTTACTAGTATTTGAATTACCTGTGGTAATTGAAATTACTCGAGGTAATTGAATTACTTTGTGGTATTTTAATTACTGAATTACTGACCTCGATTGGGTGCCAAATCTCCAGAACGCAAAAAATAAGATAAGTTACATATTAATCAAACCGCAATAGGGTCTTCCCCGCCCAATAGAAGCCTAATTTATCTGGCAAGTCGAAAACAGCAACTATCGCATTTTGTTCGACGCGTCACGAGCAGCGTTGCCAGATTTGGGGACAAGTTTCTAATTCTAGGGGATCTGAAGAAGCTGTTAACGAAAAACCTTAGTAAAATGTGATTACCTACTTTTCTAGGGTTTTTAGGTAAAATTTTTAGGAAATATTAGGTTTATTGTTTGTTTTTAACTCGGTAATCTGATCACGGATACTATGCGTCATATTTGCGCCTGAAAATTCCCTTATCATCCCTTCAGAAGGAATGATGTTTATGTGACGTATTTGCCATTATTAATCGCTGCGAATCCAAACCGCAGTCTTTGCAAAGTCGACAAATAAAGTCCTGTTGAGCGCCGATTAGGTTTGGATGTTGGACGCCTAATTTACATTTTTATAGTGTGAAGTACCGGCTCGTTTGAAAATTTTGTTCGTGTTTGGTTATTTTTTGAAGTAAAATTATAAAACAGACGTTCACTGGATCGGAAATAAGACTACCCAAAAGGGTTCTACTTTCCTCACAAAAAACATATATTTTACAGATTTAGAGATAAAATCATCTAATTTACATTTTTTAACAATGCAAGTAAAAATATTGTCATTTTTGTCATTACACATAATTAAAATTATCTTTATTTAAAAATATCTTTTACGTTTCGCTAATTCATTGTTAGCTTCATCAGAAACATTGGTTTAAAATATAGGACAAAGGGACAATTACTATAACAATTTGTAAAATATAGGTACATGTTAGTGTTTGGACTTGTGAAAGATTAAGTATCCTCAATTATGTCTTTTGTTTTCAAAAAGTTGAAGTAGTTGGAATGATAACATCTTTTATTATTGATACGATCTCGTTAGATAAAACATTCATAGTTTGTAGCTGTTTTTGTATCTGCTGTACAAATTCTTATTTCAATCAGCTGTTTTCACCTAGGTTTATCAGTCACCTGTCAACTTTCAACAGTCCCTCATCAACACCAAATTGATATTTTGTTTTAAAATTTCAAGTTACCTAATACATTTTTTATAGCTATTTGTATTACTAGGGAGTAAAATGTATCATTCTCTCCCGCGGATGTAGTTTAATTCTTCAGCGTTAGCGAGAACAGTACCTAATGTATTGTAATCATGCAAGAGAGGAATTTACGTTTTAGTCCAGAGTTATACATTCAACACTTTTACATTTTATGATGTGACAATCTCTTGTATTCAGCTGCATTCAAAAATATTTAAATATGAAAACCAGGAGGTTAGTTGATTTATTATTAATCACATCGCATCCCGTCTCTAATGGCAACGGTAGTCAATGTATTATATTCCCTCCCACTGCCATTGGAAACCGACCGGGGAACCAAACGTATATTTTCAGGAAACCCCTAACAGGCGACAAAACATTTTACTTTCGTATATAGGGGTAAAAAATATTTTTTGAGCCAATAAAAAATAGTCAAGTTGCGCCAATTGAATCACCACGTAGTGTTCTACAAAATCTAAATAGAAATTTGCTGTCAAACAATTAAAAAATCCATGCTCCACCCTGTATACTTAGGTAAGTTACATATTTTCGTCATGTTAGGCATATTTAATAGTACATTGTTCTACAAGTTAAGAGTTTTTCAACGTTTAATTTACGAGCGAGCGATGCAAAGCGAGTGGAGTAATTTATTACGAACATGGAAAAATTACTTTTATAACATATTCAGCGTGCTATTTTTTCTAATATAATTAGAAAATGTAGCCAAAATGGAATTCTTCATATACAAAAAAAAATATTTTTTTAAATCGGCAGTGAAGAATGTCGAAATCGTCAAATAAAATACCAGAAATGGGCAGTGAAGTAATCCATTGTTTTACGACTTTTGTAAACGGCTGGACGATAGGTAAACGTCAACCGATGTCAACATAACCTACAAAAGTTGGTTAAAATGTTGTAATTTCGCGATTTAAAAAAACAATGTACCTTACGGCACGGCCTTTTTATCTCTCATGTGGTTTATTTGCTTTGGCTCTACAGTCCTCGGCAATTAAATCCGCAATCGAGATAAAAAGCTCAACTTCAGTGATAACCTATGTGGAAACTAATATAAAAAAATATATATACATTTGAACTTTCAAGTCCCTATACCTTCTCACTGAAGGGACTTTGTACTAAGGTATATTAGGTTTAATCGGTTTATTATAACCTAAGGAATCTATGCCAAATCGGTGTCGCATTTTTTTTGGGACACCCTGTATAATTGTTATCCTTGAATTTATTTATTTACTTACATCAAAGAGCATATAATATATGCTCTTTGCTTACATCTTACTTCAAAACAAACTAAAAACTTTTGGTTTTGCTGAACGGTGCATATAGCTACAAGATTTAATTATCAAAAAACCTTCAAAAGTGAAAGCATAACAAAACATAAAAATTAAGCATTTTTAGATTACGATTACGAATCGACACGACACTAATGATAGTTGCAACTTGCAAGAAGGTTCTACTAAATAAAACTATGTATATGACAATAATTTTTATTGAAAGTAATTGAAAAAGTAATTGAGGTTGTACAATTACAATTACTAAGTAATTGGTAATTGAATTACTATTTCCTGCGAGTAATTGAATCTTTGGTAATTAAATTACTGCATTGAGCGGTAATTGGTAATTAGTAATTAATTACTTTTTAAAAGTAATTTGCCCAGCTCTGCTGACACTTCAAGACTTTTTATTACTTACTAATTAAACGCTAGTCACTTGCAGTTTATTTCCTCTTATTATTTGAAATCTTTTGATTTCTGGCGCCCATTTCCTTTCTTTTTTTGAAGACATTCCAGGGTAGACAGCTGATGATTTGAACCTACGATCCAAGGCCGCCGAAATTGAGCTGGCTCGGCCATCGCGGTCGGTAAAGAGTTTTCAGAGCTGCCGTGGTGTATAAACTGTAGGGGGGTTAATCTGTGATTTTTTACTACCATCGATTATTTTAATTAGTCAATCACAGGTCGGCTTCTTTATTGTTTCACTTCTTTTAACATTTTACTTTTATTTTCACTACGCCAATTTGTTTCAATTCACAACCCTTTTATACACCCAACAGCATTTAAACTTTTATAAAGGGCTTATTTTCATAATTTTCATCGCTTACAAATTGTATTACATGTTTTTGTACCAAATTATTCTTTACGTACTTCTAAATAATAATATATCTCCTTAGTAATTTTGTTTAGCATATATTTCCTAGTCCAACACACTATTGAACTTTATCATATTTGTCTAATACCCACTATGTTGAATGGTATTTCTCGAATAAGTATTTGCCATTAATTCCCGACTTCATTTCAGATAATAATTAAATTATGTTAGAATCTCACTGTTTCCTATACAGGGTGTTTCGGAATTGCACGGCACTATTATTTCAGGGATGTATTCTCCAGCACGAAATAAACATACAAACAAGGGGACCTAAACGGCTTCGTTTTCAAATACAGGATGTTGTAGTTTGAACAAAAAATTTTTTTTCCAAAATTTGGAAAAAGGCTAGAGATTCTAATGAAACTTGGTGTAGGCTAGTATTTCATAAAGTGGCATTGTTTGGCCAAAACATATTTAATTTATTTCCACCACTGGCGTGCATCGGGGCGACCTCAGTTACGTTATTTTAGAAAAATCTGGTACGCCACTGTTGTTTAGCAAAAAGTTTTGTAGGTATTGTAGGATTGTATGTTATTAAATATATTTTTTTAAATCTTTAAATTGTATATTAAAAAAGAAGCCGTTTAGATCCCATTAACATCCAATCAACGAAATTGCTGTTACAGATTTTTCCGTTTTTCTCGAAAAAGGTTTATTTATTTTATCAAAAACATAAAAGATACATCTTTTGTATAGTTTTAGTGGATGAAACTAAAAAACTTGTCGTATTGGCTAAAAAACAGTGGCGTACCCGATTGTTCTAAAATAAGGTAACTGAAGTGGCCCCCATTGTACGCCACTGGTGGAAATAAATAAAATTTATTTTGACCGAAAAATATGCCACTTTATGAAATACCACCAAGTTTCATTAGAATACCTCGAAGCGTTTTCCAGATTTTTGAAAGAAAAAATAAATGTTTGTTTAACTTCAACATCCTGTATATTGAAAACGAAGCCGTTTAGGTCCTATGTTTGTATGAAATTTTTTGTTTATTTTGTGCTGGAGAACGCATCCCTAAAATAGTGCGGTGCAATTCCGAAACACCCTGTATAGCTTCATTTAATGGAATTTTAAATTCTATTTTCTTTCTTTACCAAATACATTTTAATAATTGTGATATCCTTTTCATACTTAAATTCATCTTTGTAATTTTAATACGGTATTCTTTTAACCTTATTAATCTGATTTTAAACCCGTATACTAAAGACCATGACAATATAATAAATTAGATTGAAAAATTACGTGTTCGTTCCTATTAGTTTGCTAGCTTTTCTGCAAATCAATTACTTATATTTTTATATGTTCTAAAGTAATCTATCTTCTTTTTGCCCTCTCTTTTGTAACCACTAACCCTACTATTCAAGATTTGATAATTTTTGTAGAATCTTTTTATATCTTTATAACAGGACATCTTTATAACTCGGTGGTGTATTAAATAAATTTCTTGTATTAATATTGTCTATTTTGAACTTATGCTTCTAAATTTTACTAGTTTCTGATTTTCCATTGTACTACAAGCGTACATTTCAAAAACTTTTAAAAACTGCAGAAGCAAGGTTTATTTTCCTAAGCCTGTTACTTTATAAATTCTTTATGAAATTATGAAACCTGGCTGATCTCTCTTCTTTGTAATATAATACATAAATAAAAAACGAGCACAACATAGCTTTAATTTAAATTTTTATATTGCCTGTCTCTTGTGGCTAATTAAAAATATGATTATTTAAATTATGCTTTACTTTAATGAAGGTATGTTGCCTTCTATATGTTATTCATTTCCAACTAATTAAAAACTTTTGCGCCGGCTAGTAATTGAGACCAATATTTACAGGGTTAGATTGTTACACTTTAGATGAATTTAACCATTGGCAAATGCTCGATTTTAACGAATGACAGTTAACCTCAAAATATGAATCCCAAACAAAGCTGTTCGGTACACAGAAAATTCAGAGTAATTTGAATACAAATTAACCAACAATCAAATAGTTCACCTCAGGTAAATTATAACAATGCATTTCTAATAATCAAGTACGTCTGGCTAACCAAATTTCTTTTTCAAGTGTGAAAGGACGCCAACCTGCATTTGTTTTCTTCCTGGCTCGCCGATCTCGCTTCCGATTTCCGCAAAAAGGACGCCAGGCTTGTATTTTCTTCCTGGAACCAAGAGACCAAGCCTCTCCCAAGTCCTACATCTTGCTCCCCGCTTCTCGTAGCTCCCACTCTTATTGAATCTGACTCGAAAAACGACCAAGCTTGTATCTGCTACCTGGCGATATTTCAGAGGCTGCTACCTGCTCCTGGAACACAAACCAAGCCTCATATCCAAAACTTGTCGAGTCTAACTTCGAAGACAAACACGTACAGGCATAGCTCCAGGTCCAAATTAAACTGGAACTGCACTCCTAAATACTGCCAATTTAACCACAGCTACTAGCAACACCAGTACGTTAACACATTTTCAGAATTCTATAGAAGCCAGACTCTTCGTCTCCTCAGCTGGAACTATTACTAAGGTAGGTGGTAAATAATCTAGTATGAAAGTGTATTGTGTTATTTGAGCATATTATAGTGTAGTTGCAATTATCAAAAAGGTCGGTCTTGCCTCAGATGAAAACCATGACGAGGCAAGTGAGCCTTTTCAGCGTGGGGCAAGTACGTCTGTTCATAGTGATTCCGCCTGTTCCGCACTGAAAGTCTTAGATCTTGTTGGAGAATATTTAACAGAAAATAGAATAAAAACTCATGGCAAAGACTGACTTACAATTTTCACAGAGAGACAAGGTCTTTCCATAAAGGAGCAATAGAGTGTAGAGGTGGCTAGAAAGAAAATATGGATCAATTTATACTACAGGATAACTTCAATTTACTCAAAACTGCTTTGGATGATTTAGAATTTCAGACAAGATGAGACCAAATCTTCAATTTAAATCCAGCTTCTGCACGATTCATCCAAAACCAAAGTGGTTGGAAAAATTGGAGCACCATCGACTAAGACTATTAGTGGACCAGGGCGAGAAAATACCACAGCATTGGTGGCTTGCAGTGCTTCCGGAAATATGCCACCATTAATTAGTGTCAAAGGCAGACGTGTGTGTAATGAAAGGATGGAAACTGAGCGAACTGATATTCCTAGAACAGCATGTGTTGCTAATAGAAAAGGATGTGTGTTTTCGCTAATATTTCAAGATAACGTTGTAACGCCCCGTTTCAATAGGGCGTTCTAGAAATTAGCATCTTTTTTCGGACCACCTTATATTTAAATAATGTAGCAAAGGAATTCAGGTTTATCGCATGAAGCACCTGACGTTAGAGATAAGGAACCTGCTAGGCTTTTCTGGTCGAAGTAGGCTCACTAGCAAACAGTCGAGTTTCTCGATTATTAATTTTTCACGAAGAGCCTTCGCAGAACTGACATTTTAGGACCAGGCTAAGACCAATCTCGTTTAAACAAACGAAAACCACCAGCGGCGTTGTTTTCTTCACGAACGGCCGTAAACAGCTTTGGTAAGAATGCCTCTTCTAGTTGAATTTTGTATACTAATTTCGATATTTAAGCGGTCTCCATGCGGCTTCCTTAAATGTAGAATATACAGTTGTTCAAAAAATAACAAGGCTTCTCATTTTTCGCTTCTACGTGCAAGCTGGCTAGAAATTCAAGAATGCCTAAGCCGCTTTTTGCCGCAGTTAACTACTCTCTTTGATAGTGGCGTCCTTGGATTCTATAAAGTAAGCAGCCAAATCCTGCTTAGAAGTCCTATTTGTCAAGATGCAGGACATACCAGGATCATCCCACTGACGATATCGAATTATAAATGTAAGTACATGCATTTATCAGCGCTTTATCGACAAAGGCAGTTGCCGCAAATATAATAAATTTTTGCTAAAACCTTAGAAAATCAAATTGCGTGTTTAATTACTCCTTTTAATCAATCAATGAATAATGCTAAAATGCGAGTGATTAATCATTCCCAAATTGCTGAAATACGTATGTACCCAACACTCACGTTGTGCCGACATGTCAAATGCAATATCAGAGGTGGCGATCCTGAGTTGTAACCCGAGCTATTAACTGGCATATTTTGTGACTAAAATACTTGAAGGTTGATTCCTATTTATGATTTATTTATTTGTTAGGCAAATCTAAATTGCTGTCACTTTAGCCTTTATGGCTTATGTATATAATTCATGTGTTACTGGCATTATTTGGGTTTGATTAAATGCCCCTATTGCTGATAATACTTTGTGTTCTTCCCGCAACCCTTTCACCTGTACAATTTATATAGGTATGCAGCGAAGCACTAAAGGTAGGTGGTGTGTTATTGATTAGCTAGATTTAGCTAGGTTTAGAGCATAAAGCATTTTGTTGCCTAGTCTTTACACCACGCCATATTCTACCAAGAGTTAATGAGCTAGCTCAGGCCGTGTCCACCCTTCATCTGAGAGAGCGGTACAACGTCAATACCAAACCTAGGCACAGAAAGACTCATCCTAATTTATTATTGACATTCCGCACATGCGACAATAGACGTGACCCAATTGGCAATTGAAGAACGAATTATTATATTGAAACTACCACCCCACTCGTCACACCTATTTCAGCCTTTAGTGCCTGTGATGTCAAGTTAGCGAAGTGGCAGCGAGAGCATCTAGGACTAAAATTTCCCAAAAGATGTTCTCACAATTAATAGGACACGTTAGGTATGAAACATGTTCCAAAATATTACAAAATGGATTTTAAAAAGGCAGGCATCTTGCCTTTTAACAATAACGTCATTGCAGACGAAAACTACTGTGCAGCTTCCCTTGAACGGGGAAGAAAAGCCCAAAAAATAAATTCCCAAAAATAAACCAATTCACGTAAAAATACTACTACTTCGCCCATTTAACCGACGTTGTAGCTCCCATAATAAACAAGTTAACAATAGTGCACATTTAATTTTGAACAGGCGTATATCTCCATTGTTATTAACTTTAGGATAGTAGGGTATAAGAAGTTTTTTGTTCAGAAGAACATTGGCTATCAATTGACGTTAAAATATACAGGAAATTCCATTTAAAAAAATGCATTTTTTACATATGTCAAAAACCCGACGCTCAGTTGTTTTTTTTTGTTTGCGCCATTTTAATCGGCACGAAATATGCTACTATTTTACTAATTTACCCAACTTCGTAGCTATAATAGCAACCGAGATAGCAATAGTGAACACTTAATTTTGAACAGGCTGTATACAAGTCAAATTAAATTGTATTCAAAATCAGAATAAATTATAATAACGTTTATAACTCGAACCGTTCTCTTCTGGTAGTGGGTGTCGCTCGCTGGGATTCGAGCCCTCTCAGCTATTTATGGACCAGATTATGTATCGAGTAGGTCACTTGACTCGCAGGCAGGACGTCGAACTGGAAAACTGCAACGTCAGTTGATGAGTGAAACCGTCATTGACAGCGACATGTAAACACGAATCTCGACTCTGGACTTTTAAACGTGCGAAAGTGCAGGCAAAATAATATTAGATACCGTGCATACCTTGTATTATCGGCGTTATCGCAGTCTGCAGATGTGTGAAATGTGACGAAATCGTGGACAGCCGAGCCGAAAAAGTCAGTTTTTCTCCTCCGGGATCTTGGAGCCCCAGATAAGCTGTGTTGCAATTAAATTTAAACTCGGCCCTCGTGGTCGGCGATTTGCCGGAAAAATGTGAATTTTGGTCCCCAGCTTGGCGTTGAAATGCGACGTGAAAATGCCCCGGAAATAGAATTTGCTGAATTATTGATGCAGCCTCGCCTGGATGCCGTACTTTCGTTGGGGCCACTTATAAGGTGGACTTTCTTGGGTGAACTTCGAGCCGCTCTCGCGTTACGTCCCTAGGTCGTAATTAGTAAATTAATACGGCGTTTGGACTAGAGCGAATTAGTTTCTCGGCGCTAAAGTGTTCGCCGAGTGGTCGGGACCTAATTACTCGAGGTAGTTTGATCGGTAAAAACCTGTGTGAGTTTTAGCAGGATCTTCTTGGCGGATAGCTCACAATTCGGAACCCTCCCGGCAAGGCAAAACGAAGGGGTAGTTTTATAGGCTAGACAGGCTCTTTGCCGGATAGCAACACAATTTGGAAACCTTCTGCCACGAATTAACAAGGGTAGTTTTGGTAGGTTTCCCTCCGGATAGCTCACAACGGAACGCTCTTGGCGAGACTAGGTGCAGAAGAAGAAGCAGGTAAAATTCTCAAGACATTCTGTTTTAAACTGGCTTAGGATCTGCTTTATATAGCCCGGGCCAGCGTACCCGGCGGAGGAGACTCTTGCTTCAGGTGGGCGGAGGAATTTCTGCCTCTGTTCGCGATGACGTCACTTATCGTCTTCCACGCGGACTAAAGATGGAGCACTCCGATTTATAACGTGAATTACGCCAGGGAAAAAGCGCAAATTAATCTTTAATTTCTAAATCGCGTTCGCGCTAGGCGAAACGTTACAGAGATAGAGCAAGATATAGAAATATGATCAAGCGATATAGGAGTGAATGACTGGGATTTGGTGAAGTTCCCCGGTAAAAATTGTATAAAACACTTTGTGGTCTAAATTTTCACTATTTCAGATATTGAGATTACTGTCAAGTTTGTTAGGAAAAAACCTTTTCTTAAAAATATGTCTATATTGAGTTTTCCCACTGTTGAAGATTGTTCAACTGTTTTTTATTTTAACATTGTGTCAGTACTACTCATCCCACGCATCGGCCAAAGAAGTGAAATAAGCTTCGTTTTGCTTTGACAGTTAAATATAATGTGCAGTAATTATCTTATTTTTCACATACTAAGTAGCTTTTGAGCCACATGGCCACGCAGAATATTGTTATAATTTAATGAATAAACATAACAAGGTAATAGTTTTTTTTGTTTCACTATATCGAAAAGCTAGCAATTTCGGCGGCGTTTAGCGTTTATACTAGTAACTGTTACTTTGCGGCAGTAATAACCGTAGCAACATAAACTAACAAGCATTTCCATTGGTCGAAATCAAAGTAGACACTCCCATTTTGTGGTATGATCTCGCATTTTCCCGACTTTCTCTATTAAGCTGCCATTTTATGATTATAAAAAACTCTTTCAAATCAGTAGAATAAAAAGTTATGACTTGTATGTAACTCGCACGAAATCCGCTTTTAAACTCGCCTTATTTATGTGCCTCGCTCGCTGCACTCGCTTGACCGTACACTGCGGCTCGTCCAAAAAAGGTCCTTAATTTCGTACTTATAACATAAATTTTTATTATCCATCTGGGTCGTCCGACATACATAATTCCTCATAGTTATTATATCTTCTTTGCAGATACGTTAGCCCTACTTCTTTTTATATTTTGGTAAATGTGTTGCCTAAGTTGATCTTTTTGTCTCTTTAAAACACGAGAGACCCCAATCATACCCTGGAAAATTGTTATTAAAAACTCATATATTTTTTCCCTCTACGTCCAATAATATTTGGCAAAGCATGGCAGGTCGTATATATTGCTATGGTTCTTATGACTTTATTTTGTTTTAATTTAAATTTATTATTATTCTCAGGGTTTTATCACGTTTTGTTCTACTTCTTACTTTTATTTGTCCACAGCTCGAGTATGCAGTTATAACAAAATTAATTGTTGGGCACTATCTCTTTGGGTCACTGCAGAATTCAATTAGAACATACAGAAAATAACTACTCATAACAGTTTAACCCGTTAACGCCGAAATTAATTTTTGTTGGAAAAATTTTGCAAAAAGTGAATATGTGAATATGTTGTTCTTTGGAACTCCCTGAAGGCAATAGCACTGATCAAAATTAAAATGGCACTCTGGTTTTTTAAAAAAGTGTTGTCCTATAAATAGGACGCTGGGAGGATGTGTGCATATTTGTGTTAATACAAATAAAATTAGAAAGTTGAGAAAATAGCATATTTCTCAAAAATTAACAAAACAAAAGTAATTATAACTGTTATAATAAGAATAAAAAGCATTGACAAGCTAAAATAAAATATTTAAAAAAATTATAGAAACTGAAAAAAGTAATTTCTTTTTGTTTTTCGAAGATGTTTTGAAAAAAACACTGTGCACAATGTAACCGTACACTTGCTGCAAAATGTCTTAAGTTTACTAGAGCAATTTGGATATTGCCGATGTTGTTGCTTTGCAACATTTTCCAAGAAATCTTTTTCATAGTACCGAACATCATCAGAAACCGTAGGTCTGGATGTCGAAGGAAAGAAAGCTAAGCGGTGTACCTTTTAGGATTCGTTTACCGTGTTCAAGTTTTAGATATTTCACTGCAAGAGCTTTTCTGAAATGCATTTACGACAACCATATCAATAACTAAGCACCAATGCCACTTTTTTCCCCTCACCCAAATTCCATGTTTTCTAAAAGTCAATCATGTTGATCATCACCCCCATATATAAGTTATAATTATAGATCACCCTTGGCTGAGGAACGGCCCCACGTTCTTTTTTTTTCTTTGACTCATCTAGGAGCAGACGCTAATGGTTCAATTGTATTAACGTTTCTTCCCAATGTCCCATATTATTTAGTGTCGTTTCACGTTGCGGTGAATACACTCTTATTCATTATTACCACTTTACAATCAGGTCTAAAAACAAAATTCGCATATAAAATGATAACCAAAATAGTGAAAATATTCCCTGTAACGCCCAGCGTCATATTTATAGGAGAGCAAGATTCACAGATTCGTAGGCAAAAATGTAATTAAAAATAAACTACATTTATATTTGTCATACGAAACTTGATCTTACAGCATGCTAAAAACAAAAACTATTTAATTAGGTAGTGTGGTTGACGCGAAATCACTAAAACAAACTTGTGGTGCGACGTATAAAAAATACACAATATAATCACATCGACAAGCGGTACACAACTGATTCTTGAAAACTAAGTAGAGCTCGATAAACCCTTGTGCATCTATTTTTAGCCGGTACATACCCGGAACAAATCAATTACCCCGAAGTGGCCGTAAAAAAATCCTACACACATTGTCTTCTAAATAGGACGCTGGGCGTTAACGGGTTAATATGACGCAATTGCTATTTATTTATTACAGATCTGTATTTTTAACATTACATAAATTTCTTGAAATATTATTGTAAGTTAAAATGTAGTATTAAACTTAATTTTATGTAAGTAATACTGTATGTTTAAATAAAGGTTATTTTTAATTATGTTATAACTAATGTTAAAATTATATCGTTTGTTAAACCTTCATTTCTTGAACACTTATTTTATTAAATTTATTTGTCGTTAATTTTCTGTTACTTGATTATAATCAATTCTGTACTGTTTTGAAATAGCAGTTTAATTCTTTTTAATTACTGCTTTTGTCCTCAGATGTGTGTATTTATTTAATTAAAATAGGTGTACACTTACATGATGAAATTTTCTTTCTCCCAGCTCAAATCCTTTTTTATTAATTGGCAATATGAATTTTGCACCAACTATAACTTGCTTCTTTCTCGTGCCTTCGTCAGCAATCCCTCTCGTATAGTCTTCATGTCCTTCTTTGATTTTAACTAACGTTCTTCTTAATAACACCCTTATTGATATTATAATAATTCTTGGTACATACCAGTATTGTTATTTTGTAAAATTGAATTTTTATATCATTCTCACAACTTTTCTAGACTGTTGTTACTAAAATTTAATTTCACACACTCTATTTTGTTCTTGTTATTTTACAATTTTATCCAAAACCTTGGCTATAATTATATTTGAAATACCAAACTTACAGATTCCCACTGATCAACATTTATGACGTTTTAATTTCACAAATCATATTTTTAGATTAATTAGTTCTTAAATGTGCCTGCCTCCAATTATTATGCATCATTTATTATTTTATACAACAATTAGGTAAGAAATAAACTCTTTTATCTATTCTGATAATATTTACTTTTACAGATAAAGTCTGACTAACAGAACAACTTACTTCAAAAATTAATATTCTCCACTGATTTCAATTACACTTGCAACCACAAATGGACAAGTAACTGGTATCGTTTATAATTTTACATGTAAATACGTTAATAATTATGATTCTATGTAATTTATATTTGTTTTAGCTAATGGAAAGTCCATTTGTTGATGAACTGCCAATACCATTGTAGGAAATATAATTTTTGACAAAACCGTGTTATTTGACTTAAAATCCTTTTTATTTGCTTCATAATTTAGCTGCATGTTACTTATATTTTACTTTAAATGCTTTGCTATTTTAAGACCATATCAATATCAAAAAGGTATCTCCAATCAGCACACTTTGTCAAAAGGTACACAAGCTGAAGCTCGCATTACGAATTTAATCCTGTTTGGCTCTTTTTTCCGACTTTTAATAAAGGTTTCGTTATTCATACCAGTATATCTTTGTAAGACTGATAGTCATATTATTAAGTTTTCCTTGTGTCTTTCACAAAAGCATTCCTTGAGTTTTAATAGCATCTAGTGTTTTCGCTAAAATGTCATTTTCGAATGTCTTACTTCGTTTTGATCTGTGGTCCGGGTAGTAAATTCTTCTCAACGGTGCCCCTATTCGCCCCAATTCTCTATACTTTAACAGAGGTTTAAGAATCAAAAAACATATTTAAGTAATCATATCTACCTTTTTAAATATTTTTTGTATATTGTACAACAATTATTTTTTTCGTACACTAGCATTGAAAGAGCTACTTTACCGTACAATTTATTAATCAGAAAGTTGCACTTTGCGGTATTCGTACGGCAAAGTAGTATTTTGCGGTATTCGTACGGCAAAGTAGCACTTTGCCGTACGTTTCCTTAGTTACAACACATATAATATTACATTACATTAATATTACTCTACTTATTTGCTATATACGAGGATAAATTTAGTATTCCATTTTGTATGCTAGTGTACGAAAAAATATTGTACGAAACTCGTATGAAAGTGGCTTTTCCATACTCGTCTCGAAATTCCGGACTCGGCCTAACGGCCTCTTCCGAAAACATCTCACTCGTACTGAAAAGCTCCACTTTCTATACTTGTTACGTAAATTACTATTACCTCACCTTTACGGTATTTTTCGCTATGGGTTATTTTTATTTTTTCTGGATAAAATAAGTTCTTGTGGTTTTCAACAACTGTCAAATACTGAAATGTGAGCACTGGTCCCTACTGAGCTTATAACATAAATATTACTGTTCATATACGTCATTCTATTTACTATAGTTTAAACAACCTATGTATGTCGTAATAACATCATGACCGTCGTTAGTGGGGTTGGAAGTTCCATAAATGCACAGCGACGCCTGTAATTGGCCTAACGGCTGTTGGATGAGTGCGAAATAAATAAATAAACGTAATACGCATTGTTTAGTAATTTTCTGAATTTCTGTTAGCATAAAATTATTTAAGTGAAGTTGTTTTTTAATTGTGCCTGCTGATTCACGCGTCCCTTTTCCTTCATTTTAAGTAGTAGTACTTAAAATGTTTTAAAAAACGTATTCACAAACTTCGTTTTCATTGTACAGTTACGGCCAAATAAAACCGGGCAGTAGGTACTTTACTCTATTGTGAATTGGTATTAAATCACCTAAGAAACATAAAAATTAAAAATGACATATTAAGAATTCAAATTGTCAAGGTGCTGTCAAGTAAAAGCCTGATTTACCAAAATTTATGAGAATGACATAGAATGTCAAAATGATGGTCGTTTTTATTTGGCCGTAACCGTACTTCCGCACTATCTGTCGGGACATACGCTCCTATTAACAGAGTTTTATATATATATTGTTATGGTACATTAAGAGCAGTTTTGGCTGAAAATTAAATGTAAAAATAGAATTTGGGAGATCTATACAATCAATTTAGAAAATTTTAAAAAGAATTGGCTGTCTGAATAAAGTTCATTAAAAGAATTCGAGTTTGAGGTAAATTAAGATGAAAGGGATAACATTTGAGCATTCTGTAAGGGTTTTGAAAATTATAAAGTAAATAAATGCTCATATCATACATGACAAATGTAATTTCTATTAAAATAATATAGTGAAGTAGGTAAGACTAAAATAAATTTAATAATAGATGGCAGGAATAATTAGAACATACCTAGTAGTTAAGCAGATTTTGTTACGATTATTAGAATAACAACTCATAAAAAAATAAAATATACTTTTTGATATAATTTTTCGGTCTGAATAAAAACATAGAAATTACCCTATTTTTTAATATGTTAGTGTGTGAAAACAGTTAAAAAAAGTTTAACAAAATATACGAGGTGAAAATTAAGAGAAATATAAAGAAGATTATTATTAATGAAGTAACAGTTATTGAAGAGAATTGGAAGGTCGTAAAACTAGGCAGAAGCAAGCAGAAGAAGTAAGAAGAAAATAAGATTTGGATGGAATTAGTTTATTTTGAATAATACAATTGATAAGAAGTTACATTGGTTTGAGAATTGTCAAGTACTGGGTTATTTGAGGTTGTACTGAGGACACGTGGATCTGTTGACGGAGGATAGCAGAGGGACTGCTGGATTTGAGCTATTCTGTTGGTTACTGACGA
The DNA here is from genome assembly GCA_940337035.1 of Agriotes lineatus. Taxonomy (NCBI): domain Eukaryota; kingdom Metazoa; phylum Arthropoda; class Insecta; order Coleoptera; family Elateridae; genus Agriotes; species Agriotes lineatus. The sequence goes on from CALNHX010008763.1 coordinate 45,896, forward strand.
CAGAGGTTGCTGAATTTTGGAGCTAAGGAAGAAGGATATTAATTGAGGATCATCTGCGATAACAAAATTGCCGTGAAGCGGTCGGAAGGAGGGAGTCTCTGGACGGTAGCAGTGACACTAGTGAAGTAGAATGGGGTCTTTCCTGCTAACAGCCAAGGGTTTGACAAGTTGACAGTTGTTGTCAGTAAGCAGTTCATCACAGCAAGACCAACTAGGGATCCGGGCTGTTGATATCAGGAGGAGTGCTGTCTTGGAGGTGATATTGGAACAGAAAGAGTGAATGCAGTTCAAGGTGGGTTGTAGTTTTGTCCTATCGACGCTATAGTAAATAAAAGACAATTTAAAAAGTGCAATTAACTATAATTAAGTACTTACCGTATAATATTGAGTCAATAAGATATAAATAGAATGAATATTTGTCATATTTGGTTGAGATTATTAATAGAACATTGCTTGACGTGAAAGGTGACAGTTAATGTCATTATACAATTCAAAGTCATTCTTAAAATAAAATTTAATTAACAAGCAACTGGATAATCAAACCACCCTGAAAGAGTCTCAATTTTAATAATAAAATAGTTTTGATATTCAAAGATTTAATTCAATGTATAAATAAGAGCAGCCAGCATAATATATACTGGTAAGAGTGATTACCCTTTCTGATACGAAGTTGTAATCTGTGATATATTCTTTGGGTGACGATTCTACAACTATGGATACTCCTAATTGTGCATTTTTAATTTTTTTTAACTAACGACAAGTCACAATAACCTGTGAGGTTCTCAATTCCACGATCTCTTATCTTAGTCTTCGATAATACTACTATACCTAAATTATTATATTTCTTTATCTCTCTCAATATTTCAAGTGTTTTATTCGTCATACCAATAAATTAAAAATATCCATGATTTCCAATTTCCGATAGGAGCGGCACTCCAAGAAGAATTCGTCATACTCTTAACGTTCCCTGTTTTTTGCAGGACCGGATTTTCTTTTAGAGTTTTTTCGCGTTAGCTGCAGCCTATTAAGATTTTCTAGCAGAACTGTTGATTGCACAGACGTTTCTTAGGATTTTTGAGGTGCATTTTTTTGTTTGGCAATCGTGCCCTCTTCGATGTTAATTCTGAATTACCTATTTTATTAGCATAAATGTCCAAGACACCGCAATAACGACTAGCAGTCAAAATAAATATATTCATTCATTTATTACCTTTCGGTGTCGAGGACCATTCCCACCGCGTAAAATGTTAGGTTTAAATATTTTTGGATGATTTCGCCACGTGCATGCTATTACATACGTTAATATACGACTGGAACCCTTTGACGATAACGGCTGTTTGACTCGCTAGCCACATAGCTAAAAGACAAAAAGTTATTCTTATAGGTAATGGTGACGATGATGTTATAGGGTTAAGTTAGTGTTAAGATTATCCAAATAGCACAGTTTTCTATGAGTCTTTGGCTGTATGTGTCTGACTGTGTCTATTTACTGCTTTGACACCACCTATTACAGTTATTAATTAATGTTTATTCATTTCAATATTACTTAACACTGAGATTCCTGTGACATTAAATTAAAATCCACTCTGGATTCATGCCAAAAAAGTAAGAGCCGAACAAAAGTGAAACACCTCTCGGACCTGCAAGAGGGTTGCAAGTGCAACAATAACCATAAAACGTAACGTTCCCATTGGAAACGCTCGCAGACAATCGAATGTGTCTAATATTAGTAGACACTAATAGGCAATCATTTGCGAAATCGATAAATCAGCGATCACTTACTGATCGCTGGGTTCGCGGGCGGCCAGTGACGTCACGGCCTTTCATTAGGCAAGTGGCTAGATTTATGTGTCGGCAAGATCAAAGGCGGCTAGGTGTGAGACCAATTGTTCCCGTGACAAAACACTGCTAGGTAATTTACGGTGCTGTTTGAATGGTTCGCGCCGTTGCTTCGCTCCACTCGCATGCGTCCGGCAAGTTATGACCACGTTTATATCGGTCCCATTGTCAAGATCTTCCAGATCCGGCATTTTTCTGTGGTGCTCGGCTTTCGCTATCTTTTAACATTAGGCAAGTGCGTTTGAGACGTGTTGCAACATCAGACTGCATGTTAATCTAGATCTAGACGGTGGAGGAAACGTTGCTGAAAGGGGTAACATATAAACATCTTATCCAAAGGTAATGGCTGTTCGGCAGTTCAGGAATTCAAAGGAATTTCTTGCTAAATTATCCATGAATAAACTGATTGACTGAAACAACACAATCATTTTCAATGACTATTTAAAAAATTCTCACTCATTTTTTTTGTATAACTGAGACGATTTGCTGTATTATTGCTGCCATTAGTTGTCCCAAACTAGACTTTCTAGTAACTTGCTGGTTAATGCTGATGTAGGTTTTGTAATTTCCCCCACGATATTGATGATGATAACAAAATTTCTTAAACAAATTAACAGCAAGAAATCAGCCACCAAAGTTACTTTAGAAACGCAAAAACACCATCAGTAACCTTTCCTTGATAAACTAATATTTTTGAAATAAGTGCAGAAAACTAGTATTGTCAAACAAATGCAAGTTCTTCGAAGAGATTGCGGATGGTCGTTTTCATAGCAACAAATAAATACATTTTCGATGCATTAAAAATGACCATTAATGGATAAAGAGTCGGTTCTAAACAACATCCAAGAAGCGACAAATCAAGCAATATAAAATTTGTTACCGAAGATATCAAAATTTCTGTATGAACGAATCTAGCAACAGTTTTCGGTAGGGTACCAGAAAGGGAATGTGAAAAACACTTCAGAAACTATGGCTCTCTCATATTTCGTATACGTTTACAGTGATATTGTTAGCTATACCTTTGGCGCCATATTATTTATATTTATATTTATATTTATATCGCACTCAGCCAACAGCCGTTAGGCCAATTATAGGCGTCGCTGTGCATTTATGGGGACTTCCAACCCCAATAACGACGATCATGATGTTGTTATGACCGCCGGGACCAACTATTTCCGTGACAGCCGTATCACGAGGCGCCGAGAGATGCAGCCGTGGAACTCCCATCCAATTTCTGACCAGAAAGAGTGTTGCTTAACTCTGCTGATCGAACGTGGACGCTTGTTCAAGCTACACCACCCGGGACCTTATATGTTAAAATCCACATTAATTTTCAAAAACTTAGTTGATATTAGTACATTTTGTAAACTTATTGCATTTTTTAAATCTAAAATGTTTATCAAACAGAAATCCGTTAATTTTTCTGAACTGCAGGTGATTATTTTCTTGTGATAAAGTTAATTTAAATCTATAATCATAATAGTGTACTTTATTTAGCACAATAATTGCATTTACATACAAATCTATTCTAATATTTACATCTTTATAATACAAAACATAAAAAAAATCAGCAACAGTATGTAACTAATTTCCACTTCTATACATCTCCCTTGATCTAATCTTAAATATCCTTATGTCACCTAATTTAAGAAGATCCCGGGTGGTGTAACTGGAACAAGAGTCCACGTTCGATCAGCAGAGTTAAGCAACACTCTTTCTGGTCAGAACTTGGATGGGAGTTCCACGGCTGCATCTCTAGGCGCCTCGTGGTACGGCTGCCACGGAAATACTTTGATCCCGGATGTCATAATTCAGTTGTCTGAAATAAAAGAAGCCGTTTCGACGTTTTTCATATGAAAAGAATAATGCCAAAACAGTAATGCTTTAATAGACTCCATTAAAGCACTGTTTTCATTGTTTTAATCGCTATATTAAAACACTAAAGTAGATAAATAACGGTATGTTTACCTTAATATTTGTAGAATTCTCGAAATTGCTTTTTTATTTGATTCTATTAAAAACTTCGAACTTTATTATCTCTCGACACACACTAGCTTAAGCTTGTGTGGCTAATACTGTTAATGTGTGAAATAAACACTGTAAATAGAGGTGTAAAAGTGAAAAAAAAAATAAAAAGATATTAAGAACGACTGTCACGATAACGTTTCGTACTTCAAATTTCTGCTAGAAATACAACAATTAATGTCAGTCGAAGAGGCGTTACTGTAATAATTTATGAAGGAGGAATATTGGTTAACTAAATCGCTTTATGCAACCTCATACTCGGTTGCATGTTTCCACATATACATTTATCCTTACGTAATTTTTACGTTGGTAATAAAAATGACAGTTTACACCTATTATGAAGTAAGAAGCTAATTGCAAGTAATTACTTACTATTTGAAGCTTCACGCTTGGAGACTCGGCTGTAGGTAACGGATTCTACATTCAATTGTTTAATTGCCTAATTTCGTTAGCGCTTCTTTTTATTAGCTAGCACTGTCCTTGGCATTGCATTTTGAAGCCTTCCTCATATTTCACAATATAAAAAAACAAAACTGCCACTTGGCAACTCCATGAATTTACATCTCAGGCCTATAAATTAATTAACAATATTTCTATTTAATGAATGTTAGTACCTAACGGGTACAGACGTCAATGTTTTTTTTATTTTTACTGTTATTAGCAAATAATTAAAAAGCCTAAAGAAATTAGCAGCTGCCAGATGACCTCACCAGTTATTTTTCAAAAAATTTGGTACAAAACTTCTTGTAGTAATAAAGAGGTAATCTCCTTTACACATGTGGCAATATAGACAAAGGTAATTCTTCAGTTACTTCAACCATTTTTTGTCTAGTATTTTACAATTTTTCTTGTCTAGATAGGAAGTTGTGCAGAAGTTCTCTTTTCTGACTTTAAAAGTATATTTCTGGAGAAGGTGTAGCTTAATGTTGATAATTATTTTATAGCCCAGAAGCAGACAGCATTGCTAAGAACGAATTATTTTGGAGAAGCGTCGTCTCAGTCAGCAACAATAGTCACGATTAACAGATTTATAACTCTCACATTGGGACTACAAAATTCAGATCTAGGTAGTTTCGAAAACAAATGGAGATGATATTGGCAACGTTCACAGTAAATTCAGAAACGAAAACCAAAAGACGTTCCCTGCAGCAACTTGAAAAACGAACTCCACCTCTTTCCTTGGATAATTCAAACTAGTTACATACATTGATATCAAGGAATGATTATTTGAAGCATTCGTTCAGCGTTCTCAATCCGTTAGTAGGTGAATTGGTTATTAATATTCCTCTTTGGAAAGGTAGCCTTACTTGTTTCCTTTTCGGCATTCCTTTGACACAGATGTAAACGCCCCGTTTCAATAGCACGTTCTAGCAATTCGAATCTTCTTTCGAACCACCTTATATTTAAGTAATGTAGCAAAAGAATTCAGGTTTATCGCGTAAAGCGTGTGACATTAGAGATAAGGCACCTGCAAGGCTTTTTTAGTCGAAGCGCGCTCGTTTGGCTTTTCCTGAGTAGTCTCGCTGTCAAGCAATCGAGTTTCTCGATTATTGATATATTAGACAAATGAAAACCGCTAGCGGTGTTGTTTTCTTTACGAACAGCCGTAAACAGCTTTGGTAAGAATGCCTCTTCTAGTTAAATTTTGCATACTAATTTCGATATTTAGAGCGGTTCCCCTGCGGATTTCTTTAAGGTTATTCTACAGTTACTCAAGGAATAACTGAGCCTACCATTTTTTCGCTTCTACGTGCGAGCTGGCCAGAAATTCTAGAATGCACTAGGCCGCTTTTTACCGCAGTTAACTGCTCTTATTGCTGGTGGCGTCCTTGGGTTCTACGAAATGAAGCAACCAAATCCTGATTAAAAGCCCTATTTGTCAAGATGCAACATACCGGGATCTTTCCCCTCACGATCGCTGGACATAACATCAAATCAAAATGTAAGTACATGCATTCGTCAGCGTTTTTATCGACAAAGGCAGTTGCCGCAAATATACTCAGTTCTTGCTAAGGCCTTAGAGTACCCAACTGAAGCGTGTTTAATTACTCATTTTATTCAATCAATTAATAGCTCTAAAGGGGGAGTGATTAATCGTTTCAAAATTGCTGAAATACGTATGTACCCAAAACTCACTTCCGCCGCGTCCTTTAGACGTGTGATTAAAATAATTGCAGGTTGATTCCTAAAAGTTGTTTCTGTTTGGCAATTATTTTAAAAATTTCAAGCGGATGGCCCGAAAAGCCTTTAATATGTTTGTGTTGTTTGTATATTCCGATTTTTAAATATTTAAAATCAAATGTGCGTGTAAGTTAGGTGACTCCAAATGATTTAATTGTGTTTCGTTTTTGAATATTAAATATTCTCTTGACTGTTACTGTTTGTATTTTTTTGTTCGTACTACCCTTTCTTGAACCTACTAGTGTTCTTTTGAGATTTAGGTTAAGGCAAGAAGCTTACAAGGTAGACGCTGATTGGTTTTATTAGCTAAGTTTGCTTTTAGGTTGTATTTAACTACAATGCGCCCAAATTTTGCTTTTACTTTAATTTATTTTGTAAGCCAAAAGTATCACTGCCTAGTCCTTACACCACGCCAAGAGTTCTTAAACTAGTCCAGGCTGTATGCTTCGTTTTGCTTAACCAAAGTAATCATGTAATCATTAATGCCTTCATATTGCTCATACTTTGTACTGGAATTACATACGTTGATAGTTTTGAAGAAATCGGCTGTTTCTTTCCACCTCTCTGAAAGCATACTATTTTTGCCACACCATTCTATATATAACCTTTGATGTAGTGTAATATGAATCGGTGAACAGATAAAATCAACGCAGTAATTTTCCATCGCCAAGCAGGCAGCAAACAAATTACAAACACATCTGTTCACCAGCAGAGCGCCCCAATCCTACACGAATTTTAAAAGAAAACCGTTACAAAAATAAAACAATAAATCGCGGAATGCCAGCTCAAAGGAGCACCAATTTTCAAATGCAAACCTCTGCACAACAAAGACAATAAAGGGCCAACAGTTTGCCAGTCATAAAAAAAATTGCAAGCAAATAACCCACACCAATAAAACACCCGAGCGCCGACAAACGGAGCCGCTGAAAACAGCTCCGAGCGCGCGGCCAAATTAAAATCCAAGTACAATTAATAAAACGCTCCTAAATCATAGTGCGCCCAATCAAAACCCGGCATGAGGATACCTACCGATAGAAGAAATTAGCCGCCACCCGATAAAATTAACCCCAAGTCTGCAGCACCCATACAGGTCGAATAAAACAGCCAGCGACAGCATCGCGACCCACCGAGCGGGCAAATTTCTCCCGACAGAACAAGAGAAATTCGACACCAGCGGAGGCTTAACACAAACGCATTTTTGTAACGGATAAATCAGGGCAACGACCGAATACAGCGAGCGAGGGTGCAAATATTACAAATTAAATTATAATTAGCAGAAGGAAGCATCCCAGAAAGGCGTAAATGGTATCAAAATTCATATAAAATTAGCACGCAACCAATCGAAGCAAAAAGAACTCTTTCACATACACAATAAGAGTAATGCTTAAGTATGTTTATACGCAGAACGCGGAATTAAAAATTCCAATTTCAATTAATCTTCAACAAACCCTAGCATATTGGGTGTCGTTAGAATCAACATTTCGACGACTATTTATTAGGACACAAATCAAAGCACTAATAGGTCACGCCGCGGAAATAACTGCGGAATTAAAAATCGCGATCAAAATAAGCAGTCATCCCTTCTCCTCGGACCAATGAGAGCCCAGGAAGCTGAAAACAAAGATCGGGGCTGCTTTAAATAGAGCGACCCAGGCTAGAAAGAAATTAGTCAACCCAGGAGAGTCAACCAGCAGCATCCAGCCTTCCAGGACTCAACTCCAGCCTTAGAAGTTCTCTCCAAGACCACCAGCAGCCTCTAGCCTCCCAGGACCTCCAGCCGCCTCCCACTCTGGACTCTGCCGATCACCGAGCTGCCGCTTTGTTGGACTTGGAGCCTATCGCCCTTGCTGGATTCCGAGCCCATCACCTTCGTGGACTTAGAGCCAATCCACTTCATTGGACTCTGCTGTCCGCCGTCTTCGTGGGACTTGGAATTCGAGCCACTTCCGCCAGCCGCCGCCGCTGCTCTCAGCCTGCCGCCTCATCGCCCGTCGCCGCCGACGCCCCAGGAGAACCTCCCAGCCCCGCTGGCAACGGACCTCTCTTCCTCGGACTCCCCTAGCGGAAGCCCGAACCGTACCCCGCACCGCTCCCCGGAAGGGACGGACCACGTCCAGGCCACGTTCCCCGTCTCCGACAACCGGGAAAGGCCGCCCCATCACCTCCCGCGCCCCTAGCGCCCAAGACTAGGCGGTTTTTTGTATATATGTTTTTTTGTTTTTCGTGTTTTCGTATTTCTTTTTTTTCCATTTGTATATAAAATATTAAGTTTTCATGTGTATCTGGTTGCCAATAGGAATAAAAGTATTAAAACAAACAGTGTACTCCAATCGATTTAGCTGCATCGACCAGGGTAACACCTACACCCCTCCTTCCGCTGACGCCATTGTAGGATCTACCGACTGAGCAAAGAACCGAGCTTTGTTAAGTGTTACATAAAAATTGTGTTGCTAACTTAACCTTTTGGGCTTGGCTACCAGTTACAGTAAGATGTAGGTGGATAACTTTAAAAGCAAGCTTTAAATCGGAGTCTGACTGATGCCAATAATTTTTCTATTTGTGAACAATATAATGGAGGACATCTAGGTAAATGTAATATTCAAGCACTGTTTAAGAACATTCCATGAATTTAAGATTATTCTTATGGTCTAAAGAAAATTGGGCAGATGGTGACTGTTGTCCGATACTTAGCATGAATTCTGTTAACCTTTTCTTCTTCTTCTCTTTTTCTTATGACAGTTGCAGCGTCGAATCTTTGTTCGGTTGATTTCTTTCCACCTAGTTCTTCTTTTAATTTTTTTAATCAATTTTTTCGCTGTCTACCCCCTCTTCTGTTTTTCCACCTTCTCCCATCTCCATTTACTCTTTTGAAAAGTATTTCTGGATTCATCATAACTACCGTATACGCATATGTCCATACCATTCCATTTGTTATTTTTTCGATCTTATTTACTATTACCTCTTATTTTAGCCTCTGTCTTATTTGTCCATTTTACTTTGATGTTTTTTGCTTATTACCCATGTATGGCAAGCAAACTGGCACGTTGGTATTACTATTTGGTAGTATGATCTGTGTTTTATGTAATCTTCTATTTTTATTTTTATCAATATTATCTTATTTAGTGCTTAATACATTCTGTTTTGTAAATTCTGTTTGTCATTTATAAGTCTGTTTTGCCATCCTCAGTTATTATACAGCCCAAGTATCAGTATGTGGATACTGCTTCCAGTGCTTCTCGCTTTTTATATCTTTTTGATACCGTTGTTTTGTTTGTTTCTTATCATTGCTTTACTTTTAGTCGATTTATTTCCACATTCATCGTTTTAAACTTCTTTTCCTATACTTCTACTAGTTTCTGCACATTATTTTGTGTATCTGACATGAGTAAAATAGCATATGCGTACATTAGGCAATCTATCTTGACAAGCCTCAAATTCTTGTATCCTATTGTTATTTTTGGGAATTTCGTTCTTTTGTTTTTTAAATACTGTACACTCCCTTCTTCAATGCAAATTCGTTGTTCATTTGTTTGGACCACCCCCTTTACGTCCATATACATATCTTTGATAACTCTTATAAACCTGTCTGTTACTCCTAGTTGTTCCTGACCCTGTTAACGGGAGTATAAATTCACAAATCGATACTCGCAATAAACGAATGTCACACCAATTTAATAATTTAAGAAATTAAATCACTCGGTATAGGGGAATTTTGCTTGTAACAATGTGTTACAACTTTATGGTTCTCTTAGCTAGGTACTGTTACCGCTTACAGTGCATTTATATGTATCAGTATACGTAAGAATGTTTTCATATAATCATTTATCAAGCCAAAAGTGTGAAGCTACAGTGTGATTGTTAATATTTCGAATATTTATACACACTTTAAAGGTTTCGCAAATATGCCATTTTAATAAAAAGAATCGTAAAAATAAACCGTCACTAGATTACCAGATTTTTTCATTGAGAAGTCTCTTAGTTAGTAAGTACTTTGTAGATTATTATACTATAGCCACTGATAAATGTAATGATTACTTAAGGCTCTTGTAAATGACAACACGAAATAAAAAATTTAAGTAAATTTTAATGTGGGGTTTCGATATGATTCTGATTAAATCAAGAATTACCTTTTGACTCACAGTAAGCAAATACAAACTACATAACTATTATAGGTAACAATGCAAACCAAAGTCTGGTTTTCAAGTAAGTTCTCCACATTTTTTTCTCACATGTACAGGTATATACAGGGTTCGGCAACGATACAGAGGTGGAAGATGTTTCTAAAAGAAATACATAAAGTATGCTTATATAAAAGTTCTAGAGGTGGTTTACGCTAATAGCATATTTTTGAGCACACATGTTGTATCAAAATAGCATGGCTAACCGAATTTACTTTATTAAATAAAACGCCCTAGAGTTAGGTATCTTAAAAGTTTTGCGTCGATATGCTCATTATTTTTTCTATCAAGTTAAGCGATTTTAAGATGCTAACGATTTTATGCAAAAAAATGCTGAACTTCAGGCGGCTGTTGTAAATAAAACAATTATATAAAGAAAAACATTATCTTTGGAGTGTAAACTAGTGCCTCTGCTATTCAGTGTTCAGAATTTGCAATGTAACCGTTTTGGACTTTGTTTAAATGGAACGGACTATGTATGTTTATATTTAAAAATTCCTTTTCATGAGCTTTCTTATTTCATACCCCGAAATTCAGCAGTTTCTCAAACACTCGAGTTTCAACATAAAAACAGTTTAAGATAATTAAACTAAGGAACGGAAACTTTAAAATGTTATAAATTATAAAATGCTCACAATTGTTGCGTATACTTACCACAATTATAAATGATCGAAAAAACATAAATATCCAGAATTTTATTAACACATATAGTGTAATGGTTTTAGTATAAGGGTTTGATACCATATTAAAAAGGATTAAAATAATACAGTATTAATTTACAAAGATGAATTTAAGTAATTAAAGTATATTAAAATCATTAATATGTATT
>CALNHX010008764.1:432-56946 GCA_940337035.1 Agriotes lineatus
ACTACAGGGCCGTAACTAGGTATAGGCAGAGTAGGCCCCCGCTACAGGCTAGCAATTAGGGGCGCCAAAATGGCAGTGGAAAAAAATATTTCTTTCATACTGATGAAACAAAAACAAATCAATGCCTGGGAAATTTTACGGACAAATTAATTTGTAATATTAAGGATTTTACCCTAAATAATGCTAATTATAATCATGGGAATTGCGCCCAATCTAGTCAACACATTAAATTCCACGCTAACGATCATTTTCTAAATTATAACAAATTACGAAGTTTCTAAAGTCAATTATATGTCAAGACAGAGTGTCTCACACAGACTTAATATCAATAGAGAAGCCTCTTACAAACTATCTCATTTGAACTATATATTTCAAATTTCCAATAAAAAAAGGAAGAAAACTTCTAGCTAAATATACATATAAATACAAACATAATTACCATTACTTAACTTCTAAGGTGAGATGACAGGTACAAAAAGTACCTTTAAGTATTATTATTATTTATGCTTTGTGTTCATATGATATTAAGCATAATTATGTGAACTTATTATTTATAATTGCGTTTTATACTTTTTATTTGAATTCCCATTATTTTGTTTGGGTTTCTAATAACACTGAAATAGTAAAAGTAAACGCTTAGTAATGCGAATTACATTAATTCCTTTAGAAAAAAAATTGCATTCGGAGGTATACGAACCCGTGTTCCTAGAGGGAATCTGATTTGTAGGCAGACACCTTATGAGCGGACAAGGGATGCGAACAAACTGCCCCCGACGGGCAACAATAAAAACGTGACAGACGCAGACAGGCAGGCACGCAGGCCGAACACGCATCATACCTTTATAATAAAGCACAACACTACATGCCGTGTTAAACCAGTAAAAGTACAAGGCTGCATTCAACGGTTTACTATTCTCGGGTTTTTGTAAACAAACTTTTTATGACTTATAATAGGGATATTATCGCAAAACACAGTTATTTATTATGCCTATTGGTTATGCTTTTTAAAACTACGAGTGAAGTATACCTATGACGTCTAATAATAAATAATATTTATTACTGGCTTGCTGAATGAGCCCAAACGCTACGTTTAACTACACCCTTACAATAGATTTTTCGTGTTCGCCGCCCGATGCTAGTACAGGTGGCATTCGTGGCAGGAAGAGCTACGCGCACCTCACACTAACGCGCGAAACTTTAAATTCGAGGTGCAGGCTACAGCTAGTTTATATGTATATAAGGAAATAATATATGTTCTGTTGTATTCATAATATAATATGTACAGTGCCACCAAGCACACAAAAACCCCGAGTAGGGAAGGCTGGAGATAGCTCAGCTTCGCAAGTACACTCCCTAGAAAAATTATAAACATTCGTATACGAGGGAAATTTTTATTTTTATTTTAAAGACCGTCGATATTTTTACATATAACAGTGTTTAAATTACTAAACCACAACTTATGAAATAAATCCATTGTTATGAAAGTAATAGTAACTAAAGCAACCGATAATACTGTAACGATTCGGCTGACGGTTATTTGCCCCGATGCCTCGATTATACTAGAAATTCCAGAGACGGCTGCCGGCGCGTGAATCATAGGCCGCCGACGAGCGGCCTTGAACGCAGGTGTACGCGAATGACTCATTTTCCAGTCGATGCTAGAGCGGCCCTGACGCGACACGTCACTGTTGCCGAGAACAACTGGAGGCTTCTGGAAGAATTTACTGGCGCGATATATAAGCTGGCGGAGTTCACCCGCAGGGCAGTTCTGAATGAATTCTCCGGGCAGTTTGAACTCACGTCGAGGCTTGTTAGAAGCCCCCATATAAATAACCGCGTGTACATATAACTAATAGAAATAAACAACCATATATAATCGTTAGTGTTTAAGAGTGATATAAATAAATAAATGTATCGATAATTCGTTAGTGCTTGTATTAATTTGTAATCTGCTTGATAATTCTCGTGTGCTTGTAAATAACAATAATCGTAATAATTCATTGTTGTAAATAAATGATTGAACCCATGTTTGTCGTATAATTTTAAATAGCCTGAACGTTAAGAACGTAACAGTGGTGTCAGGTGTGGGGTTTTGAACCGGGGGCTATAAGAAAATTATTGAACAAACATTAAATAAATAAATTATTTAACAAGTGCCGATAAAACGACGGTCAGATAAATAAATTGAAGTGAGTATTGTGCATGCCTTTGACGCGATCTCAAAGCAGCAAAATGGAAGCCCAATTAAGCCAACTTTTGCAACTGATGCAAGTTAGCCAGGACAAGGCAGAGAAGGCGCTAGAGAAAGCGGAAAAAGCACAGGAGGAACTTAAGAAAGAGATCCAAGTTGGCCAGGAAGAATTGAAAGCCGGCCAAAAGAAGGCAGAGGAAGCCGTGAAAGCACTTAAGGAATGGCTGAAAGGCGAGCAAGAGAAAGCAGTCCAAAAACTTAAGGAATGGAAAGCCGGCCGAAAGAAGGCAGAAAAACTTAAGGAAAAATTGAAAGCCACTCAAGAAAACCTCAAGGATGAACTTGAGGAAGAATTGAGATCCGGTCGAAAGAAGGCAGAAAAAGCACAAGAGGATCTTAGGGAGCAGCTGGAAGCCGGGCAGAAAGCACGAGAAGAGCTGAAGGTCGGACAGGAAGAGCTGGAAACCGCAGAAGAGAAAGTAGTCCAAAAGCTTGATGGGAAAATAAATGGAAGAGTTCGGTCTCTGCTGTTGGATACTGGAGCGACGAAGTCCATCGCCAGGTCCGACGTAGTAAGGGACGAGGGTCAGCTGCTGCACAACGAGACACGCCTTCGCACTGCCACGGTGGGCGCGGTGACCACACATGGGGAAACTGATTTGAAGATTGGGAATCAAACCCTCAAGCATCGGGACCTGATGGCTGACAGTGCGGACGAGTACATCCTGGGAGTGGATGTTATGGATAAGTGTGAGTGCGTTTTGGACCTGAGACGCGGCGAGTTGCACGTAGGTGGGGAGGAGCTTTCTCGACACCCAGGAAGAGAGATCGCGGCACAAGTGGTATGGGCGGAAGATGTTATTCTGCAGGGACGAACTGAGAGGGTAGTGGATGCATACCTGGATGGCGATCTCCGGAGCAACGTGGTGCGCGTGGTTGAGTCCGATTATGCTGACATTGCGGACGAGTGCATCCTGGGAATGGATTTTGTGGATAAGTGTGAGTGCGCTTTGGACCTGAGACGCGGCGAGTTGCACGTGGGTGGGGAGGAGCTTTCCCGACACCCAAGAGGAGAGATCGCGGCACAAGTGGTATGGGCGGAAGATGTTACTCTGCCAGGACGAACCGAGAGGGTCGTGGATGCATACCTGGATGGCGATCTCCGGGGCAACGTGGTGCGCGTGGTCGAGCCTGATGGTGGCAAGAAGCTCACTCATGGTATCCTGGTAGGGAAGACGTTGATGAAGACTGGGCTTGGGGTCCCAGTAAGGATGATGAACGTCAGCAGGGAACTGGCAACCGTCAAGAGGAACCCAATACTGGGAGGGGGCATGAGCCAACGAAAACTGAAGAAGATAGAAGGTTTGGTGGCCCGGTACCAGGACATCGTCGAGTGCGGAGATCATCCCAGCGGCCGTACTGACGTAGGAAAACATAAATCAGTTGAGTTTGGCAAAAGAGTCTTGCTGAGGACCGACCATCCTGCTCTGAGATGGCTGCTGCAGTGCGAGAACCCTGAAGGACAGGTGGCTGAGTGGATCGAGCGCCTAGAAGAGTTCGACTTGGGAATAAATCATCGACCTGGCACAGTCCACAGTGTATTCCACACAAGAATGCTGATGTTGAAAGAATATTGTCTAATATTACATATATTGAAACTAAAAAAGAAATAAGCTTTCAACATCACTTTTTGAAGCTGTACTGCGAATAAAAGTTGATCAGCATGGCAAGAAGTTATGTTGCCATAATTGTCGAAATGTATTCTTTAAAAAAATGTGTTTTTATTCAATAACCAAATTTTAAAACAATTTTTTTCCCCGTGTGCAGAGCAGCACGTACCACCGCACTGGCCTCTGCGTACCACCAGTGGTACGCGTACCACAGGTTGGGAAAGACTGCTCTAGACGGTAGTTTTAGCAAATGTGAACGGCAAACCTCATAACCTTTTGGCGAAGATATTCTCCAAATGATACAATTTCGAATTATTTGTTCAGAAAATCTTGGTTTTGATTTACAGTAATTTAAAATTTGATCAAACAAAAAAGTTGCATACAAATTATTGTTAACAACTGCATCTTATTGAATCTTTTTTACCGTCTCACAATTTGAATATTGTATTGTTTTCCTCAGTTCCAATATTTCTTGGTCTTTTAGTTAATTTTTTTTAATTAGTCGGGAATTTTGCATTTTCAACGCTCCGATTTTCTTTTTATAGTTTTCTATTAGGTTTTCGGTAATTACACTGACCTGAATGCCTTTATCCCTTGTCTAGAATTTCAAATAAAATGTTTAAGTATTTACGGATTCTAGTACCTAGTACCTACTTATAAATACTAACCACATTGGAAGTAACTAGAAGGGTAACAAAGTGGAGTTGAAAGCAAAGGAATGTTTGCAGGTCCAGGAAAAGTGTCAGTTTGGATTGGTATACCAGCAGGAATGTTCGAAATACTTCTCTAAAGCATATTGTTAGTGAAGAATCTTTAAAAAATTTGGTTCAATAATTACTGTATGGAGCTTAGGCACTGCTGTACGTTTTAATAATTTGCGACTAACAGCTCTGTAACAATCGTCTTCAAATGTAAACTACAAATTACAGCAGTTCCAGGCACTTTTGTATCTGCATTAAAATAAAATTTATATTAAGTACTGAAAGATCTTATTTTAGAAATTCCTACCAGGGTGTATACCTAATTTTTCAAACCACCTACTTCGTAAAAAGTTATCTGAGGGAAATTGATGAAAGACCTTAGTTGTTTATAATCTTTACATGTTGCACGAAGCATTTATTATGTGTTTTCGACATTTTTGTACGAATAAAAATACAAAATGGATTTTCACAGAAGCAACAAAGTAAATTTGCAATTGACGAAAATGCGTACGTAGAAACGTCAAAATTTTATATTAATCAGAGCTAAAGCACCTCTATAATACGAGTATGCTTGTCAGCCATTTTGAATCACATCACAAAAGTGGCAAATTCAAAAAACTAGTTACTTTTCAGAAAATGAAAATAGGTTAATGTGTATACATTTGATGCAAAGCATAAAAGGCAAAAAACACAGGAAAACGAAGACAGCTGGCAACTCAAACACGAGGTTAGAAGCTAGAACAGCGAGAATAGATAATATAATAACCCACAGCGACTGAAATGTTTGACATTGTAGGGTTATGTTTTGGTTGCATCATGTCCACCAACATGTAAACGCGAAAGTACTGTGATGCAGGATTTTATGCAACTTGTGCGACATGCGTCTGCTTGTATTATAAAGGGTTCTAATCAGAGCCAGTGTATATAAGAGAGTACCGCCATTCTTTGATCCGTGAAAATGCCGCCATCGCTGCCAGTTGTTCCCATTAGCAATAACTGATTGAGTTATGTGTAAAATTTTACTTGAAATTGGCAAGACTGTAAGTCTATGTCAAATTCCAGGTTAGCAGGTTATGAATTGCTTCAGTTTGTGTCAAAACTGACGTAAATGTAACCTGCTAACCTGGAATTTGACATAGACTTAGAGTCTTGCCAATTTCAAATAAAGCTTTAGATTGCCAACAAACTTCACATTGACGGAATTGTGTTACAAAACTCAAAGTGACGCATATCGCAGAGGAATAAACATGGCGGACGTGGGGGTACTCTCCTATGTACACTGGCTCTGATATTAATATGATGGCGTTTGTAAATTGTTCTGTGCGCGCGAAAAGATAAAATTGAAAGTATTTTGTTGAATCCGCCCATAGATAAAATAATACTTCGTGTAGAACGCAAACTCGATATAAAAAAAAAAGTTAAGACGCCATCTGTTGGCTTGTGGACGGTGCGGTTTCACAGCCTACTGATTGGTAGGTACCATTTATTTTTAATTTAAATTTAAAATTCTAATAATAATTCACAAATTAAAACTTCGACTTTACTTTCGATTTTTATTTTTCTACTTTTTCTTGTACAATTGCATACATTTTATTTTTAAAGCACATATTACGTGTATCTTTGCCACTTAAAATTAAATTCAATCCTTTAACAAAATTAAATATTGTTAAATATACTATTTTATCACGAATTTCATTTTCAAGGTGGTTTTTATGTGCGCATGTAAAAGGGAATTGGGCATGATACGGCAACAAACCACAAATTTTATTTTTAACATTCTCAACAGACGTGATGTTACTTAAAACAATTTTAGAAATATTATACATTTTGTTGATTGTTTTGATAAAATCTAATTTACTATACACCAATCTTTTATTTTTTGAATTATATTCTTTTTCATTGATTAACATATGAAACTGTTCGTTAGTGGATTGTGTACTAATAATTTTAGTTTTGCAATATTCACAAGTTACATTTTTTAATGTTCGCGTGATCCAACCAGATATATATCCGATAATGTTTTGATGTAAGTCTTTTTCTAATTCAAATTCTGGTAGATTAGAAATATACTTGTTAACATTAAAAATTTCAACTGATGGTTCCGTAGTTTTACGGGTGTAGGTACTATTTTTTTCAATTAAATTACTAATATTAAATAAATTCGGCATGTTCCTATTTTCGCAGTTTGTTCCAATTGATGTGGAACTATAGAAATCCCTAATTAACAACGACTTAGAACTATCGCGAAACTGAATCGTTGTTGGATTTATTGCTCTGCTTCGCTGATTTCTAATTTTGCCGAAATAATTTTCAATTGCATCCTGATTGAATGCGCGAGGCAAAAAAAATACATTTTTCACCTTCTATCAAAATCTGATATAGCTCTAAAAAGCCTTCTAACGTTTTTATTAAATTTTTCAAGGTTGGAGCAATTGTTTTTTTCTCAGATTCGTCAGTGAAGTACATACTTTCAGAAATTTGAATAGCTTCTTTCCAAAATGTCTTATGTCCTGAATTTTTTAATACTCCACCAGAAATAGGATTGCCACAACGCAACGTGGACGCAATGTTCCCCCATTAACACTGTCGAATAATTTATCAAAAAAGTGAATTATTTTTGCAGATCCTAATGCTCCTTCGGTTAACTTGTTGTGACTATGACCTGTTAACACATAGCGGTAAGTTCCTTCTAAATAAAAAAACTAGATATTATTAATTACCGCATTTAGCTATTAATGCCATAGTTGAAGCCATTGAATGGCTTAACACTTGAGTTGCATTCCTAACTTTCATTTTTTGAATCTTTTCTGGAATAACATGCAAATCTGTAATTCTGTGGAAGGCTCTTAGTTCACCACTAGCTTGATCACTAAAATATGTTTCCATAATGTGGGTCCATTTTGCTACGATAATTTCTTCTGTTGTTTCCCATACTAAATTTTTTGTGAGCAAATTATTTCGTATTCCTTTCATCATATGTGGTATATCGAATAGAGGTATAATTTCTTCGTTTGATGTTATAATTTTTCTTTGAATTTTTTCACCTTTTTGTAAATATATTTTCTTAGATTCATTTAGTAGACTGTTTATAGCTGCTTGGTTAGGTTGTCCCTGATCGCAAATTGTAACCAAAATTTTTAATCCGCAATTTTGAACTTCTTTCACCAATGATATTATTAATTGGGTAATAATTGAAGATTTCGTGGAAGATGAAGAAAAACCAAAATTAATTGGTTGCTGCCACTTTTTGAAAAGTCCACGAAGGTAAAACACAAGAACGTGGTCTGCAATTTCAAAACTGTGTTCACAACCGATATCTTGAAAGCCATAAAATGTATCATTATTTTTGTCGTAATCTATGTGTGCATTATCGAGATCTTATCAAAAATAAGAGCACAACGCTTTGTATCTATCAGCTAATTTTGAAGCAGCCTTTTTCAAGTTATCAAATATTACTTTATTAGTCCCAGCATCTATGGGTACTTTATTTAGCATAGCCATTATTGTCTGCCGAGAAGGTAATGCAAAAAATTCTCTTAGCTTTGAGTAACATCTTCGGATTGCTTATAAAACAACAATGCAAAAAATTTTTGGCCTGTGGCTTATCTACGTCCTTTTGACTTGATATTCCTCTTTTTTAATTGTGACAAGCAAAAATTTATGGCATCTTGTCCTAATACTTTACTTTTTAACTTAATTTCAAACTTTTCGTACAGTTTTAAACGTTGTCTGTAAGAAGCAGCTTTAATTTTGTTTCTTCGTGCCGTACGATATACATTTTTAAAAATAGGAGGTAGCTTTGCTAGTTGGATGGAGCCATGGTTTTTTGAACTGTTTGACTGATTATTTGAAATTTGGGAATTGATATTTTGTAATTCATTTTCTGACAATTTAACTGGTGTCATTGTCAACCAATGGCATTCTTCAATTTCAAAATAAACTACCAATCGAACGATTATTTTAGTGACAATAATTCGAGGAGCTTTATTTCAGCGACAATTTTTTCTGTAACTAAAGTATGATCAAAACTTATTTTCATCTAGTATGATATTTCCTTATTTATGAATACAACTGTTTATCCTTAAACTTCAAACTTGACTTTTGATTTTTAAGTGATTTATAGTTGCATTCATGAATTAGGAACTGATTCATAGTCATACTAGATGAAAATAATTTTTGATCGTACTATATTTGACATTAGAAAATTAAAAAAATATATTAACTGTTTAGTTTCAAATACATTTATTGTTGAATCCTACAAATTACAAAAATGCTTCAAACATCTTGAACAATTCATACATTATTTATAATAATTAAAGGTACAATTACTATAAACATTTGGGGTTATAGAATGTGGTGTCCCCTGAAATTTCTTCTGAAAAGCTTCCGGATGTTCTGAGCTCTGTAATAATTTTCGAATGGTGTTCCGCATCCATTTGGAGATATGGTCGAATTGATCCTACTGAACTATGTCCAGTAATTTTGATAATTTGTTGTTCGGGGATTCCAGCTTTTGCTAACTGGGAAACGGCTGTAGATCTTGTGGAATGGTTAGTTACCTTCTTGTTTTTAATGTCAATACCAGCTTTTTCTGCGCTAATTTTAGTCCATTTGTTCATTTCGTTGATTCCAACTGGAGAGTTCTTATACCACGAAGAACTTTCATTTGCCTTCCAGAAAGGATTTTTGGTCAAAAAAAGTCGGTCGGTTGTGATATTTGAACTTCTTTTTTCAACATTTTATGCAAAAGCCTAAAACTGTGAAAGTGTTTATTTTTGCTACAATGCAATTTTCGAAAACTCACCTTACTGGACACAAGTTTGGGTCCATCATATTGGTTACTAACCATTTCGAATCGCTCATACGACGATTTCCTCCTTAACATGTTTTAGAAAAAAATGGGATTGTATTCGTATCTTCCAGTAGGGTTGCCAAAATTATCCATCTCTTGTTTAAAATAATGCACCAAACATTTTACACCTTCACCGTCGCGCCATGCCAGTTCGCGAGCAGCTATCAGGAAAAATTTTATCTGCAGACCCAACGGATCATCTTCGTACCATACTGTGATCATCTTATTGTACTCAATACTTTCTTTTCTTTTGTCAGTATATACTTGCAGTTGTCGTCTTTTTGAATCTCTAGCACTTCTAGCCCCTTTGAATTCAATCCGGTGAATGGATTAATCACTATATTGAATTCTTTATAATATTTTTCCTGCAGAAGTTTTGCGGTACTATTCCACATTGTTTTTATCACCGTCTCCTTGTAATCGGCACCATTTTTGTGCTTCATATTAAAAGCATAGTCTGTAAGTAATTCGTTTAGATGGAATGCCGAAACTTGAGTTTGCAAAGAAAATTTTCTCACGCTTCACAAAACTTCGAAAACTGCGCCCAACAGGATTTCTGTGCAACTTTAGTATTCTTTGGCTTATTTTGCTCCACTAACTTATTAATTACATCCAAACTAACTTCACTAAAACGTTTTGAATCCATTAATGACAAATAAATTGGATTTTCTTTTTAGAAAAGTTTTGTTTGTTTATTTGTAAAAATGTTGCTAGGATCGGTTACTATGGATATAACTCAAAAGCCACTAGCTTTGTGAATTTATAATTTTAGTGTTAGGAGTACTTTTATTGACCATTTTCAACAATTTAAAAGTTAAATTGTCAAGACGAATAGGACTCTAGGTCAAAATATTTCCGACAATTTTTGCTCTTCAGATTGTCTCGTTTCTATTGCTTTAGAAAATAACGACTCGTGCAAGCACTCGTCGTTATTTTCGTCGCCACAGAAACTCGTATCTGAATCGCAAAAATTATTGTCAGCAATATTTTGACCTCTCGTCCTATTATAACTGAAAATTATTAGGTCATTATTGAAGTACATCTAAACTAGTTTCCTAATAAAATTTACCATAGGGAATTTGTGGGGTAGGTGTAGATGTGGATGGATTACTTGAAATTTGAGAATCGAAATTTACAACGCAGGTAGACGGTGTATTTTCGCTGTTTAAGTGTGCCATATTCGTTAATTCGTTTTCTGAAAATTTTTAGGCTATTATTTAAGTACATTTAAACTAGTTTCATGATAACACTTACCGTCGGGAATTTGTAGGGTAGGTACAGCCATGTTTTGAAGTTTCCTATTGGAATCAAAATCTCTCTCCGTAAAGTGTAAGCCGCAAACAGTATACCCATTGTATAATTTCATTGGATCCATTTCTATTAGGGATAAATTACCAATTCGTTTTAACCATTCCTTAAAAGGCGCGGAATACTTTATAGGGTTAGGAAATCTGTGACGGGTGATACTGTTTTTCTTATATACAGTGTAATATTTATGTACACAACAAAGTTTCATTTCAAATATGAAAAATTAAGCAAATATCTGTGTGACAATATTTCTCGCGAAAAGTCAAATTCAACTTTTATATTTTATTTTATTTTAAAATGTACAGCTTTAAAAAAGACGCCCTCTATCGGCCTGTGGACGGTGCGATAACTAAGCAACGCCTATTCTAGGCTGACTTTGCATTCTATAATATTAGTTTATCTATGAATCCGCCTAGAGTCCCTGTATATAGGTTACTAAGAGTTGGGCAAAGAACGGGATACATTTTGATTGGTTTGGATCATTTTTTGCAAGGCATGTGTGATAAAAGTGTCTTTTTACATATTTTGTAACATGTTACGGACGATAGATTCGCACATGCAAATCTAAATATTAACTGAATTGGCCGTATATTCCTAATAATCGGTTCTAGAGATCCTAAGAAGGATCAATACTCTGAAAACTCTCCCATCAAAGGAACGTTAGCAAGGTTGGTTCAAATAACCTCTTTTTTCAACATATGTCAAATATCTAATTTGGATCAAAAATGTATGTCAAATCAGACTGTTTGCCCAACTCTTAGTAAACTATATACAGGATCTCTTAAATCCGCCGCGCCAGTTCCGCCATCTGCAGTTTAAACGCTGAGCCAACGCTTCCAAATCCCCGAGTAACTAGCGCCACGCGGATCACTCAAAAAGCTTGTAAATGAACAGGCCCGGTAGTGTTGATTTACTTGGGAAATAATATTTATCTACGACAGTGTGTAAAACTGCCTTTTCGTTAGCAGTTTTAAGTTTGTAAAACGACGGTTTAATAACATGTTTTCGTTAGTTTACATCGTTAATAGCAACGTGCTTAAAAAAAATCATTAGGCACGTAGTTAGTAGCAACGTGTTTTAAAATTTTTAAAACACTCAAAATTCGGACCGGTTGCTAGTAATTCTAATTTACATGTAAAATATTTTTTATATTTACCGTATTTTTTAGATTCTATCGTAGATAAAATATTGTACGGTACACATGCGTAAAGCATCTTTAGTCACTCGTGGGGCTTAAAACGCTCGCCCACTCACGTTTTAACTCTACCCCACTCATGCCTAAAGAGTAGCTTTACGCACTTGTATTGTAAATTACTATTATTAAATTATAGGTTGATGATTAATTATAAACTGAATGAAAGTAGCTGCAAACTTATTAGGCACGTCATCCGTATTTGATATTTCGACATCACAGTATCTGTGTTTTGTCTCATACTTGCGATTCTCTTTGTTTTTGTTTATGAAATTCCAGAAACTGTTTACATTAACTAATATTTCGTTTTCAACTGATTTTAAACAATTTTGATAAGCTGCCCTAATGTTTCTCTTACAGACCGCTCTCAACCGCTTGAATTCTTTCAGATGGAATTCTGATTTCTGCTTGTTTTTGTGAAAGTATTTCTGCTGTTTTAAATTAGCAATAATCTCTTTGTTGAACCAAATTGGATCATTGTTCAATTTAAAACTCATAATCTTTGGAATGCTTGCATTCATTACTTTGTAAAGTTTTTGATAAAAACCGCCCACTGCTTTATTGGATCTGTATGAGATTTTAATTCATTCCAGTTGACATACTTTAGCAAACTATACATTCGCAAATAATCTGCTCTCTTGAAGTTATCATGCATGATCATGAAATTTTCTCCAATAAATGGAGCATATGGTACCACATACTGTTCTAAGATTTCTTCAATGTATCGAGCAGCTGTGAAGGATCAATTTTCAATAATGACAAAGTCCGTGCGGGCATCAAACGAAATTCCTGCCCATACCATTAGAGAACCGCCATGAAAACGAGTTCTGGGAGAGATATTACATTTCACGTCCATCGGGAGAATTTAAACAAAATCTCGATTCATCCGAAAAAAGGGCGAACTGCACAAGAGCTTCATCTTCTTCTTGGCTAGAGATTTTAGGTCGGGATGACCCTGGTCTTCTTCTCAAGGTTTGGTCTTGTTGCCAGCGCTTCTTAATTTTAAAAACCGCACTACTGCTAATATGTAGGAAACGAACAACTTGCCTTATTGACCAATGGTCTTCTAATTTGCTAATAATACGCATTTTTTCGAGTTCGGTAAGATGCCGCGGTATTTTGACAGATTATGAGTGACAGATAAATATTATTTGTCAACATCAATTTATTTACTGTTCTGCAACCATTTTTGATCAGTCTAGCAGTAAGGGTGGATTGTACGAAACTAGTTGAACCTCGGATCAAATTTGAACTCCGTTCAATGGCAAAATTACGTTGTACGAAGGTTGACCGCCGAGAAAACTGTACTGAACGTCGTTCAAGTTGAACGGTCGTTCGCGCTCGTTCAAGATAACCTAGCCACACTAATGTCAATTATTCGGTCTCTTATTTACAAATTTGTGTGTGAAAATCATGCGTGATTATTTGGAAGAACTAAACGACGAGGAATTAGTTGACCACGAATTGAACCTCAGAGTTCTTAGACGTTTTCGTGAAAGACCTGATAATTTTCAGAAATTAGTCCAGTCATAATATTTTGGGTTACAAAAGGTCATGAAGTTTTGAAACTTGGCAGGAATGTCCACCCATATGCCCTAACTTGGAAAAATAGCGCCCAAAAACAGTTTTTGATGTATAACTCCGTTCCTGTTAATCCTATGCAAAAAAGTTCTTGTGATAAATTAAAGAGAATAATATTTGCTACTAAACAATACTAATAATATTTTTTGTCAGATCGATAGTTTTCGAGTTAAAGGGCTTAGAAATAAAACGAACATTTTGAATTCGCAAAAAATCTGTATTTTCAACACTTTTTTCACATTAACCACAAATTAACTTATCTATAGTTTGTTGTACAGAAACATTAAAACCAATACATACTTATTGCAAATTCGTTTCTACACCACCCATGAGGTAGAGTGCATCGGCGCTTTTTTTTACGTGGTTTCCCCAGTAGGCCTAATCCACAATCGAATTGATTACCTACTTGCTTTTCCGCAGCTTTGAACATTGCGATAGTTTTGGCGCAAATGATTTTTTCGAGTCACCAGCCTCTTCTTCTTCTCTTCCATTCTCCTCTTACATTTGTAAGGAGTCAAGAATATCTGCAGCCTCATTATCGTCCTCTTCGCAAGCTACACCATTGTAATAGAAACAGAGTGCCGAACATTTTAACCCGATCTTCCGACACCCGCATGCCGTCCCACAGCCTTCTTTACATATGCAAGAAATTGACGGGAGAAGTATGTTGGGGGCTGGCTGTTGTGTTGCGCGAACAGCATCAAGCCCTGTTCTTGTTTTCTGCCAACCGTATTCATCCGGGTTTTTCGTAATGCTATTCCACATCTAAACTTGATGATATGTCAGTAGGCAATGCTGACGTGCAGAATCTTCTGTGGGAGGCAGGGAGGCAAGGTTAAAATTTGATTTTGGAAACAGCCTTCACAAAACATTCGTATCGGATGGAATCCAATGAGTCGTTTTCATGCGATGCACTGTACAATACCAATAAAAATGATTTTCCAGCTGTAGCGAGAGCATTAATGTCTGCTTCTGGATGTTGAAAGGTTTTAATAGTATCAGCCATCTCGTCGTTCTTTTGAAGGAGGTTAAAAAATTTGATTTTATCCTGGTTGAACAGAGCACAGGTGGTATTGCAACCACTGAATGCATGGAGACACTGAAAATTCTTCGCTACGGTATCCTTGTAGTTGAGGCTTTGCCCAGAAAATATCTGTTACGCAATCTTTCCTCTGGCTGGTTTTCGCAAAAAAACATTGGCATGATTGTTCGAATAGGTGGACAGAAACTTTTCTTGCGAAACAGTAAAAATCATTGCTTCATCGAAAACGATATCAGCGCAGGTTTGCGACCTGAAACGTCGATGTCTTTTCGCGCTTTTCGTGCTCATGCTATCGAAGTTATCCGGATAACCGTCAAAAACTATACATGCGTTTGATCCATAGTGCCGCTTTAAGTATTCCACATAAACTATACAAATTGTTCGGTACGAATCGCTGCGATGCCATACCACTCGGTGCAACAAAAATCCACCGTCCAGAACATGAAAGCTTCGACTCTGTTCTTCATGTGGATCAGTGGGAGTGAATGCTTTGCACAAAGAAGATTTGGTTGGTACTCAGTATAGTATCTTTTTATATAGCGCAGATTTGGACACGTACATGCGGTAGCGATTTACATGCGTTCCAACGTGGAAATTAATATTCTTCGGCGGATAGAAACGCTGGCATTGTGCATGTGTGTAAACGTAGCCCAACGTTGTAAACATGACAGCATATGACGACATTTACCATAATATAACAAATATCGTAATATGCTATCACTTTAACAATGTTGTTCCACCTTAACACAAGTTCAATGACCAACTTTCCGCATTGTCCATGTAGAGTATTGGGGGACTTTCATTGGAACAGTGCAGGGTGTTTGGGTCCCACGTGTCATTGTATGTAATGGATATAGTGATTTTATTAGGTAAAAATAGATCAAGTGAAAAAATTCGTGTGAAAACGCAGTTTTTTCGCGAATTCGAAATGTTCGCTCTAGTTCACATCCCGCCAGCTCGAAAACTATCAATCTGACAAGAAAATGTTATTAGTGTTGTTTTGTAGGAAATTGTATCCTCTTTAATTTATCACCAGAACTTTTTTGCATAGGATTAACAGGAACGGAGTTATACCCCAAAAACTGTTTTTGGGCACCATTTTTTCAAAATGGCGGCGCGAGCGGCGACCTCCCGAGGTCGCAAATTAAGAGCCATCGTTAGGGCATATGGGTCGACATTCCTGCCAAGTTTCAAAACTTCATGACCTTTTGTAAGCAAATCCGTTTCATTTCCTTTTAATGACTGTACTAAATGGAGAGACTACGAGTTTTTTGCACGATTTAGACTTTCGAAAGCTGTTGTGAGAATGCTAATCGATAAAATATCTGATCAAATATCCCCTACTACTGCTAGGTAAGTTATTTTCAAATTTATATTAGTAAGGTAATGAGTTACAATATTCTTCTACTCTTTTACACATTACAGAAGCTCGCCATTATCTGCAAACGATATGGTTTTTGGTGCTCTACGGTTTTTAGCAACTGGTGCGATGCTGCGTGTTGTTGGTGATTTGGGAGGAATAGACAAGGCAACTGCCAGTCGAGCAATAAATAGGGTATTAAGATGCATTGCTAGACTGTGGTCTGAGTATATTGAAATGCCCACTACTCGAGAAGAAAGTGAGGTCAGACAAGGGTTTTACAACATTAGTAAATTTCCACGATGCATTGGGGCCCTAGATTGTACGCACGTGAGAATAAGTTCCCCAGGGGCCATAAATGCAGAGATCTATCAAAATAGAAAAGGATTTTATTCGCAATCACATTGTAATGTGTCAATTTCATGACATAACAACAGCTGGGAACTAGATGATTACTTGAAACTAGCCAGGAAATTATTACATACCCCGAAAAATATTACATACCTGAAGAGTGGGGTGTTTCCATGGTAACAAAACATTGAGTGGGTTGTTTTCATGGTAACACAAAAATTAGCTACATCAAGATATCTATTATTGAGAATTCAATTGTAGTTATTTTTAAAATTAGATGATTGCAAATAAAATAGTATACATACCACGGTGGAAAGTTTCATCCCTGTCTCGAGATAAAGTTAACCTCGACGCTACGCGTCTCGGTAAACTACCTAATCTCTCGACAGTAATGAAACACTTCCCACCTCGGTATGTAATATACTATTTCTCATTCAACGTACAGGCTTTATGTGATTCCGAACTACTAATTAGGAATATTGTATGCCGCTGGCAGGGTTCAGCATATGACTCCAACAATTTTTAACAATTCACGATTGAGAGCACGTTTAGAAGTATAAGAATTTGGCAATGACAATTTGGTTGTTGGAGATAGCGGTTATGGTATAAGAAATTATTTAATAACTCCACTTGGCGATCCCCAAACCGAAGCAGAAAGCTTAATCAACGAATCACAGATTCGTACTAGGAACCCTATAGAACGGTGTTTCGGCGCTTGGAAAAGGCGCTTTCCTATTTTAGCCCTTGGCATAAGACTTAGGATGGACAAAGTACGCGTACTGCGCTGTTTTACACAATATGGCATGTCAAATGAGGGAAGCAGTGCCTCCTGTTAATGTAGAAATCGAAGCTGCAGTTAATTTAACAAATAATGTTAATAGACATGCACCGCAAAGAAGAAATAATCTGAATGTCAATACAACCAGGCAGATTTGAATAATAATTACTTCAGGGGTTACTAGAATAACTACGTATAAATAAAAAAACGATATATATATATATATTATTATGATACAGCTCAGTGTTAATTACACTACGTTAGGCGACCATATAATTATACACTGGCTTTTTGTTTCTGTAGCATAAATATTCAATTCAATTGCCCCTGCTCTGCTAGCTATAAGTATTTATTTCTTGTTTTAAAAATTAATTTCAAATAATTTCTCTTTTAAAATTAATTAGAACATGAAAACTCAATCATCAGGGTTAGGTTCTTTCTATCTAGTTGTCTTATTTTTGCTTGTCATATTTAGAATAAATTTCATTTGTCATATAACCTTAAATGTCACTTATCTTGACTGAAATCAAAATAATTCTATTACTTGTTATCAAATACGACCAACGTACATTATTTTCAATATGATTATGATATCTGACTTTATCTATCCTTTATAGTAAGTAATAACTTTTTCATTTAATTATTGTAAGTAATTAATATTGTTCATCTATTTCAGTTTTATTCTAAACTAAACCTATTAACCAACCTTATTGATCTACTAATTGCACATCCAGCATCGAAGATCCCCTTTGTACAACTAGTCACCACACGAAAATGTCCTACTGCAAACCAAATTGTCAAACCAATTTACATCCGTCAGATCTTCCAGAAAATATCCCAATTAGTTGAAGACTCCAACCTCCTATTCTGCTAGTAAACTATTTTTTATGTTCTCCAACTATGTTACTTCCTTTCAGGTTCCAATGTCATGACGATTCTACCTCTGCATGAAAATGACCACCTCCAAACACCACCAATCACCCCGAACGTTTTCCAAGAAAATTCCTCAGTCCTTCCTCAGGCTCCTACACTTGCAGTAACATACCAGTCCAATCCTTTTCACTCCTTCCATAATTGTATCAGTTCCAATAAAGCAGCTCAATCCAAATCTTAATTAAATATTGTAGTTTTCTGGTTATTTCTTATAATTAACTGTATGCACAATCTCTTCACTGATCATGTATTTCTATCACTTCAAAATAACATTTTCATATTTTTCCACCACGTAGATTTGTTAACAGCCTTTTTATTTGCATACCACCAAAATTATTCATACAAATAAGGCATAATTTCAAATTTTATTGTCTCAAAAAGATTTTTTTAAATTCTGTGTACAGTTTTTATAAGTTTGTTATTCTTAATTTATTTAAAAACAACTCGCTTAACTACCATATTTCATTATTGATGCTTACTATACAGGTGTTTCATTAATAATTGGGAATATTTTAACTGTAGAATCCTGGGCTCAAAATATAATATTTAACCCAAATCACTTAGATAAAATGTGGCTCGTTACTGAGATATAGGGGTGTTCCATTTAAAAATTTAAAAATGATTTTTCCCCATTACTTTAAAACTATTTGGACGTATCCGTATCATATTTGGCAGGAAGTTTTAGACACTGTAAACCATGCTAAATTGTGTTAAATAAACGTTTCTGGACTACTACCAGAGGCGTACCACAGGGGCAAGTGAGTGGTTGACCCTTCCCAAATTCTACGCCACTGGCGGAATTGCCATTTTAGCACAATTTTTTCGGACTCTCCAATACTTTCTATGTAAATAACATACTCTTTCTTCGTCACGATAACGTCATTATTTTTCGAGATATTTAAATTTAAACAAAGCGGAACAGTTATTTTGATTTTAATGTGTATTAATATGTTGGTGTTTTATGTCATAAGATTGCATTTATTACGCAAATGAAACTTTAATCCGTATTAACAAAAAAATATAATGTTATTTATTGAAATTTATTGAAACGAATACATGGATACATTTTTTTTATGTTGAATGCATCTATGTATTAGTTTCAAGAAATTTCAATAAATAACATTATGTTTTTTGTTAATACGGATTAAAGTTTCATTTGCGTAATAAATGCAATCTATGACAAAAAACACCGACATAATTAATACACATTAAAATCAAAATAACTGTTCAGCTTTATGTTTAACTTTAAATATCTCGAAAAATAATGACGTTTATCGTGGACGAAGGAAGAGTATGTTATTTACATACAAAGTATTGGAGAATCGAAAAATTGTGTTAAAATGGAATTCCGCCAGTGGCGTAGAATTTGGGAAGGGTCAACCACCCACTTGCCCCTGTGGTACGCCTCTGGTAGTAGCCAGAAACGTTTATTAACATAATTTAGCATGGTTTACAGTGTCTAAACTTCCTGCCAAATATGATACGGATACGTCAAATAGTTTTAAGTAATGGGGAAAAATCATTTTTAAATTTTTAAATAAATCACCCTATATCTCAGTAACAAGCCACACTTTATCTAAGTGATTTGGGTTAAATATTAATATTTTAAGCCCAGAATTCTACAGTTAAAATATTTCCAATTATTAATGAAACACCCTGTATTTAATATACATTTGAAACCTACATACTTTGTTATAAATTTAATATTTTAATTTGGTCTGTCGTATCTGATATCAGTATTAAATCATTTCTATCTTTCCAACATTTTTACTTTATACATTAAAATATATGAAATTTATTCTTTCCAATCTCATTTCTTAAAATATAATCTCTATTTAAAATTTAATTCAAATAATCTTTTCTATTCTAAACTTTTATAAGACTGACTTCAATGCTTTACCAAATTCTCTTATCATATTTTATTATCAAACCATTATCCTCTCATATGAATCATAACAATATATATATATACAGTGTGGTCCATTAAGTGTGCAACAAATGGGAAATTTTTTTATTAGTTGTACAATCGAAATTTAAATATTGCCAAAAGTTAGTGCATGTTCGATAACCATATCAGATGCCTTTAGAATGGCTTCAAGTCAAACATATACAGGGCAGGACAAAAAATATGAAATTCGTTCAAGAACAAAGTTACCTTATTTCAAAAAAATATAGCAAAATTTTATTGAGAAAAGTTGTTTAGAATTAGAAGTTATGCTCAAATACAAAGTCACGGCCTCCTATTCGAATTTTGATTCTTTTTTGGAAAATTTTGTATTACCCCCGTATGATACATATTTTTATTATTTTGATTTTATATGTATTTAAAGTAGCCACAACCACATCCCTTTTAAATAACTTTTAGCAACTTGAAGCCTATTTGTAAAATTTACTTGGATTTATATTTTTTTAGGTAAGCGTCCACTTCATGTTTGTTGCAACGATATTTAACAGAACTTTAGAATTTCGCAAATATTCTTTTAACAAGGCAAATGCTTTACTAAAAATAATTTACATATGAAAAACTCTTAATAAAATCAGAATAATAAAAATATGTAACATATGGGGATAATACAAAATTTTACAAAAAAAGAATCAAAATTTGAATAAGAGGTCGTGACTTTGTATTTGAGCATAACTTTTAATTCTAAACAACTTTTCTCAATAAAATTTTGCTATATTTTTTGAAATAAGGTAACTTTATTCTTGAACGAATTTCATATTTTTTTGTCCTGCCCTGTATATTGTTTGACTTGAAGCCATTCTAAGGGCATCTGATATGGTTATCGAACATGCACTAACTTTTGGCGGTATTTAAATTTCGGTTTTACAACTAATAAAAAAATGTCCCATTTGTTGCACACTTAATGGACCACACTGTATATATATATATATATATATATATATATATATATATATATATATATTGCTACCTGTTAAGTTGTGACTTCCGCTATATAGAAGAGGCGACCTGACTTCCAGGTAATCCACTTAATAAATGTCTTATATAATTTACTATTTGCGCAGAGGGGATCCTAAGGATTATGTTTATCTAAAGAGGGGTAAC
This sequence comes from Agriotes lineatus, assembly GCA_940337035.1. Classification (NCBI taxonomy): domain Eukaryota; kingdom Metazoa; phylum Arthropoda; class Insecta; order Coleoptera; family Elateridae; genus Agriotes; species Agriotes lineatus. The sequence continues at coordinate 21,459 of CALNHX010008764.1, forward strand.
GATTTTTACAACATTTTTCATATATATTTTGTGTATATATAAAGTACGATGTTACTTCCATACACAATATTGGGGAAAGATACGTTGTGACTTCCCAATGACATGGATATGTTTTGGAACTCTACAACTGGCAACGGTGCGATGACTCACGTTTTTGTGGTCATTCGCTTCTGGCTTATTTATAAATATTATTGGTTTGCTTGATAGTACTCCGTACAGTTGTGCGGGTAAAATTATATCTTAAATTCACCGCTTTTATTAACTGAAAAGAAAAAACTAGGTGAGTTTATACTACTGCGAATAACTTTGAAGATTTTTTGTATATTATTTCTATAACAAATGCGTTAAATTGTGCCAGTACAAATACATTGAAATTTTTAGATTTAATCCGTTACCAAAATGAATGTTCAATGGGCCTTACTTTTCTCTGCTTTTGGTATGATAAATTACTTCCAGTGCGTAAATATTTTGCCCTGTACGGAAGGGATAAATGATGCAGATATAGCAACAGCTGAAGCTATATTAAGAGATGCAACTCCACCTACTTTTACCTTCACCTCTGCAAGACCGCAAGTACGACTTGGAAGAAACCCTCACAGATGGATAGGGGTATTTCGTAATGATCAAAATCAGTACGACTGTAGTTGTGATGCTCTGTACTATGTAAAAAAGGCTTTCAAACGACTTTGTCCTCAAGGATCGGATATTTCTTCTGTAGTAATAAACAATTTACCAAACGCAAAATATATAGAAGTCGAATACATTGTTAACTGCTTTTGCACCAAAATTCCGAGACGCAGGCAGGCCGTATTTCCACATTGTAACAGAAAACAGTTACTTTAGAGAATCAGGAACTTGCTTTAATATTTAAAAGTAGTTAACTTGAACATAAAACGCATATTTATATAGCAAGTCAGAGATACCCAACCAATAAAAATGGGCGAAGAATCCTCAACGACACAGTTCCATGCCGATCGCATCAATTTTATATATTTGAAAACGTGCAAACGTTCTGACTTCTTGTCATTTTTATACTTTTTTATCTTGTAATTTATAACACATTTGAATAAAATATTTTATTTGTTTTTATTTATACAAGTATATATTGTATTGTTTATTTTAATATGCAAGAATGTGTAATTATATTGTATAACAAATTCTTAAAGTGCTAAATCAACCATTGTACAGGGTCCGGCAGAATGACCGACCCCATTTAAATTGTTAATAACTTTTTAAAATTTTAAAATATTTTGATTTTTTTTTCAAAAATGTAAATTAAGAACTCACCAATTTTAGTTACCATATAATTTATTTATTAAAAATATTAGCACTTGCTCCAAATTAATTTGGTTATTATTTAGTAGTTGTAACCCGAATTTCTAAATCTTGTGGTAGTAATTGGTGCACGACTTGAACTTTGTAAGGATGAAATTTTAAATTCTTTAAATTACGGCGAAGAGTTTTGTCTGATAGGCCCAACTTGATGAATTTAATCAAATTAAGGATTAGGTTAATCTGTCTTAGTGTGAAAATGAAGTTTGAGTGATGTTATTTTCAAAACCTGATATTTTTCATAAATAAATTGTATTGTAACTAAAATTGGCAAGTGTTTACTTTCCATTTTTGAGAAAAAAATATAAATATTTTAAAATTTGAAACAGTTATTAACAATTTAAATAGGGTCGGTCATTCTGCCGGACCCTGTACAACACAACTTGAAAGATATCTAAAACAAAGACGAAAATATCCTTAAAATTAAATTAAATCCTTAAGTGTGTTTAGCAAATAAAAGTTCTTAAACTTAGAACCTATTAATTAATTTCAATTTAAAAGATAAAAAAAAAACAGTTAAAACACTACAAGCCTATACTCTGGATGACTCCCAAGCGCCTACTGTCCCCGTGCTTTTCCAATTCATTTTTTAGATTTTAGTTTAATTAGATGCTGCAGTTTTGATTTAATTACAGGCACAGTTCGATCTATTTTGTTTTCTTTGATAAATTCCTGTATAGCTTCGCCTGAAGGGTAGGTTCCTGTTTTGATGAAACCCTGGAAATGGTCTTTAACTAAACGAATTTCCATTTCAGTCCAACCTAAAATTACAATGCTTATAGGTATCTCTCCACAGTGCAATTTACAATTTTTTTACCCTTTCTCTGGGTGGTATTAGATTTTTTAACTCTTTTCTTTGGTGTTTCATCACTCTCATCAGTATCTGCATCTGTAAATATTATTATTATGTTAGCGGATATATGTAACTTAAATAACAGATCATAAAGGTAAGTTTTTTAGTGGTAAAACGTTGAGACTTAAGCGTGACTAAAAAATGTACTTATCTGTGTACTCTTTAATTCATACGTTATGAAAATAACAAATAAAAACAGATTGAAGAAAAAAGTTTTGAAATAAGTCAGAACTTACAAAACGTTTTGGGATCTTTTAACACTTTTTCTGCAAAAATTTTACCTTTTTCTTGTATACGTTTTTCTTGATCAAATACTTCGTTCATGAGGTTTTTTTCATCCTGTGGCACCATATTCGAATTTTGCTCAGAATTTAAAATAATTCCATTATCTGAAAATATTTATAAATTCATGTATCCTTTCACAACTTTACTAACTAATAACTTAACCATCAGTATTATTTTCAACTACATATTCTAAATTGGGATCAAAAGTTATGTCTGACAATGATTTTCCTTTATATTCAGCTGGGATACATCCGTTTTCCATCAGGAGGAGCACTTTCGACACTTTCGCTGTTTGATAGATATCTACCGGAAGTCTAAAAAAAGAATTAGATAAAGTAGCTGACACAACTTCTCTATTTATTCTTACTCGTAGAATTCTTTGTGTGTTTTTTGGGTATGCCCCATAAAATCAGAAAATTGCTTATTCTCATCTTTGCTTAAGTTCATTACTTGCATTACTGTTGCAATTTGTTTTCTCAATTTATTGCTTGAAAATGATTCTGGATTCTGCAAATGCATTCTGTTGACGAGGGTTTTTATAGCCACATCTCCTCTGCCCCATTTTATTCTGCCTCCGGGTGTTGCAAAAACATATTCATTATCAGATGGAATATATTTGTTTCTATTTTCCAGCAGTAAATTAATGAAATTCTGTATAATTTCGGGTATCAATATTACTACAGCCCTAGACCCCTTTCCGCTATTAATAACCCTTTTATATTTTGTTGTTAACATTTTCTCAGTGTCTGTTAGAACACCTTCAAAATCTGTACAATCTGTTTTTCTATCAAACTGGTAGTCTTTAATTTTTAAAAATTGTATATCTCCAATTCTTCTTCGATTAAATACAATTAACAAAGCTAAAGAGCATTGTACTAACTCTTTATATACATTTATACTATCCTTGTTGCTATTAAACAACTGTTTGCAATTATTTGCAATTTTCAGCGTTTCTTCGCGAAATTTCTTAATGTCGCTAACTAATGGTAATAAAAGTGGTTTAGTCCATCGTTTTTCTTGCAAGTCTTTATTTGCAAGCGATGCTAGTTCAATATTCCACCTAGACTCAATTAACTTTTTGAAATTCTTAACATTCTGTAACCATACTTGACGTTCTGCAGTCGACTGGCATTTAAAACCGTTACTCTCTTTTAATACTAGGTGTGTTAATTCATCGCATACACACTTTAAAGATGTACCTAAATGCATTGCAACACTGGGTGCCGTAAAGGTTTTTTTGAAAGGATCATATCCCGCAATATTCCTCACAGCAGATATTACCATATCAAAATGTTGCGGGTGAAGTAAGTCCTTGAGACATATATTTTCTTTATTGATAATTTTCCGGTAGTTTATCAGCAGACGAGAAAGCTCTCGCATCCTATTGCTGCAAACGTATGACATACGTTCCCGCCTGTGTTTTTTTAAATAGGAATTACCGAACTGGGCAATAAGTAAATCCTTTTTTACCTCAAAAGCAATGTCATCTCCTCTCATCAATTCAAACACCTAAAATACACAAACTATGTGTAAATACATATACCCAGGCATTTATATTTAATATATATTTTTGAATTTGTAAAAAACATGGACAAGTAATACCTACAGTGCAATAAATACTGCTATTATTTTTTACATCTGACTAGTTTGAAGTTAAACTATTTTTATCCTAAACAAACAATACTGAACATTAGAATTGAACAAAGTAATCTCTTTACCTGCTCCTTGACATTTAATTGAGAAATCACATTGGTAGGATCATTCGCACAGGCAATAATTGTATGAGACCGAGAAAGATGATTTATTTTTGATCCTTCCTGATTGGCATTAACGCGCGTGTTGAAAGGTATGCAGGTTTTTACATGTCGTCTCAAATATTCCTTCTTAAACAACCCTTTGCAATATGCGCATGGATAATATTGAATGTCTTCAGGTAATTGATTTGATGATTCATTACGTCGTCGGTTTGGCCTTATTACACCTTTTACGTAAAGATTAAAATTAGTCTCATTTCTTAACATAGCTAGTGCATGTTTCCTCTCTTTGCTATTTTTAGGATATCGGAATACATCTTCGACTTCTTTTATAGTTGTGTGGTTTCTTTGTAAATGTCGCATGAAATTTTTGGTCGCTATGTCCTCTGTACAATACTGGCAATGGATGACTTTCTTTCTTTTGCTTCTTTCATTCTATAAGTAACTTATTAATAATTGAAATATGTACAGAGTGCTTCACCTAACTTTCCTCGGTTAATGTATGTAAGACAAGAAAAAGTAAAAAACACGTTCTTCTCAATAGATTTTGAAAATCAACTCCAAGTTTCAATAATTTTCAACGTACGAGAGGAATCAAGAAGTTACATGTGTTTTTAATAGGAATACCCTATGTAGGGAGATATTTGCATAAGTAGATGGAGTTTGTTTTCCTGATCACAGTTTTTTTTTCAGATAATTAAGGTCAAATATTAATAAAATAACGAAAGGTAAAAGTAGAAGCACCAAAATAAAATATAATTTCGTATAAGTCATTTATTGTACCTGACTTGTTTCAGATTACTATAATGCATTTTTCTTCCATATAGGCTGCTACTTACAACGCTTAGTTTTACTAATATTGCCTTTATTTCAGAAAGGGCTCGTTAGAATAGAGGAAAAGAATATATTTGAAACTAGGAAAACGAACCCTGTCTATGTAAAAATATATGATGCTCTGCTTAAAAAATAACTTATGCATGCTTTAGTAGATGTGATTTTTTTTTAAATTTGAGTCTTTTTTATTTTTTTTTGTCTTAAATTGTGAGTTAGCGCACAAGAAATTTCCCATGGGGTTACATTATTATCTATTCTTATTATGCGTAATATTCTTATTTTTTACCTTAATTTCTTCGGGCAGTACTCGCTGAAAAGGTGGTTTATCAACAGTTTTCATTTCACATACAAGATCATTAATGTCTTCAGCAGCAGAGTGTTTAGACGATTCGCTGGAAGTGGCACTTGGATATTCTGATAATTTGAAATCTTTGTCTCTGCTATCATTATCGTCAACGCTGTCTGAATTAAATTCGTACGTATCTGGCGTTAAATTGTTCGTTTCATTACAAGAAATGTCCTTTGAGTTTATTTCAGTTTTATTGATACTTTTTTCGGAGGGCGATTGCATCACGCATGGTAAAATCTAAAAACTAAGCCTTAGAACAAAATAATTCACCTATTTTTACTTTGTATTTACTTTAATTTCTTCAGACAGGAGTTCAAGAGGTGGTTTATCAATAGTTTTCGTTTCACATACGTCGTCATGAATCTCTCCAAAGCTACAGTGTTTAGACCGTTCACTGGAAGTGTCGCTTGAATTTTCAAATATTTTGAGGTCTTTATCTCTACTATAACTATTATTATCAACAATGTCTGAATGAAATGCATAAGTCTCTGGGCTTAAATTATTCATTTCATTACACGAAATGCCCTTCCAATCTACTTCAGTTGTGTTGATATTTTTTTCGGAGGTCGATTGCACTACGTTTGGTAGAATCTAAAAATAAACCTTAAAACAAAATAACTTCCTATTTTTATTGCGTACTACAGAAATTTCCTCTGCCCGAGGTAATTCAAAGGTTTTCCTGCTGGATATACTCATCGAAACTGAATCTGATACATAAGAACAATCACCATCGCTATTATGGTCTTTGTGGGGATATATCGTCATATTTTGTAAAATCTAAAAAGTAAACCTTAAAACAAAATAAATTCCTATCTTTATCACCTACTGTTATTTTTTTTGAGGGAGGAGTTTGTTCGGAATTTTCCCAGATGCCATCTTTCCCTTTGGTTACAGACAAAACGTTTGATACGTAAGAATTACTATTACAATAATTTGTGTAATTTGCTTCAAAAGATGTTAGTTCTGTATTTATTTTTTCATTGTCAAGAGTTACACGATTTAAATCAATTCCATGCGATGTTCCTTCATCGGCATCATTTGGGCTACGTGTAAATTCTGAAGGCCGTTCATCAAATTTACTATTATCAATCCAATCCTACAAAGTATTTTATAGAGAGACAATATTCTGTTGACCATTGACAGAAGCACGATTTTACGTTTTACAAGATAGCTAGCCATGTGTCTAAATGCATTTCACCCCTGAGACGCGGCTAATGTTTAAAAATCACATATACTCATTCTGGGGATATTATGGTTAATTAAGTATTTAAGAGCAATATTTCTTTACAAAAACGTGTTTAAGATGACATTTTTTAGATACCATGTTATTATGAAAAATAAATATTTTTAACCCCTTTAAAAGTTACCCGCTGGGAGATAGCCGTCCCCACATTTTCTGGCACCAACAATTATTTATGTTTTCGGATGTCCACACAAGCTTTCTCTGCATTAGAAGTCCAATTATTAACGAACCAACGGCCATTTTCGTACCCACGGTATCACTTTAGAAAGAACTGAAGAAAATTCGAGTTTTATTATAACGATTATTCGGGGCACTATTTTAGTCACGGGTATGTACTTAGACTATTGGTTTTGATTCTCGTAAAACATTTTTCAGGATTGAATTTTCGCGAAAGTTTTTTTTTGCGAAAGAATATTGTAATTAAATTTGCGTGGAAAACGAAAAGGTCTTCAGCTCTTGCGATATTACCCTTGCATATAATACACTACTTACCCGAGTTTTTCGAAACCTCATTGCATGTTCTGTGTTTTCAGCTTTTGTATTATGAGTGTTGTCTTTTTCTGGCGTATTTATTTTCATACGTGTTTTCCGTTTATTTGCTAAAAAATCAAATTAATTGTAATGAAACGATTTTGCAAATACTAACTTGATGTACATATTATGAGAGTTACGCAATATTGTCAAATCCCATCTAATTTAGTCCAACCTATGTAGCACACATGCTCATTTTCTGTAAAAATCTGAATGACAGTCAAAGTAAACGATGTAGATAAAATAATTACACAGATATCACTGTTTTACTAAATCTAACTGTCAAATTTAAATTTGTTGCTCTTGGAAACAACAAATTGTACACCCGACATAAAAAGTGGCAGGTATATTGCAACATTATGATGTTTTAGCAAAAACAATATTGCATAATTTTCCTAATTACGTACTATGCTTTTTGTCAAGGTTTTAATAAACGCAAAAAACTTTTGTTGCAAATAATCTACACTATCTCGAATTTCTAAAATACACTGTAAAACTACTTAATAACGCGAACTAACAAATTAACTGTCATTATTATGCACCCATCAGTTGTTTAGTTCGCTAAATATTATCAAAATTCTTCATAAAAACTGCTACAATTGCCCATATGTAGGAAAATATTAATGTGGCTGTTTCTATTACAAGGTGTATAAAAAACTGCGTTTATTTAATTTTGTTTCTAATGTTAGGTTATTGTTATAGATAGACAATTAATACACGTGCAACGTTTTTCTTTCTATAAGTATTAATAGGCAAATCTGTAAAGTTTCAGTAAAACGAAATTGTATTTTTGTTTTTTAATACTAGCATGTAAAGCAGAACACGATGAAAATCATTAAATATTAACCATTATTTGCAATAATTTTAGGAAATGGGTTATTCCCCGTCATGCATGGTGGAACATTTTGTGTAATTTTGCACATGGAATTCGGGGATAATGTTATTAGCTGAAAATGATACATATGCTTTTATTTCAACTGAAATTAATTTTTCTTACCTTCGCTATTAGCCAAGAAGACTAGATAATGACCTCTAGAACGTGGTTCCATATCCAGTTAGAATTCACTTTAGTGGAAGTCGGAACGTTCACAATCACAGCAGCACGAAAATGAAAATGATGTGGGTAAATATAAATTTTAAGGGCCAAGCATTTTTTATTACACACATAAGCAAAGATTATTGAGAAACCTTCAGGATAAACGAGGATAGTAGCATTTTTTGTGAGGTCACTGCCTACGGAAACATGAGACCACTCTTACGCAGAAGTAATTCGTACCTTGCGATTTATCTCAAGCGGACACTATATTTTGATAAGAATCAAGGACAGAAACAAAGCAAACTGAACTCTGTTATTAAATCAGAATGATTGTAATTTGTCAATTTTCTGTACAAGTGAAGTAATAAGTAGAATAAGTGCTACTGAATAGAAACAAATATATTACTCATTAAAAGTTATTTATTATTTTAATATTTTTCTCCACGCACCAAGTAGATTCTAAATAAATAAGTGTTAATATAATTAATACGCAAAATAGAAGTATGGATCGTTATGCCAAACCAGGACTTATACCTCCAAAAACTTCAATTCATTCACAGTATTGTGGAAACTCATATTTTCCTAAATCAGTTTTCAAATTTACCGAGCAACATCCGTAATTCCTACAGTCAGAATCTTTTAAAAATATATCAGTTTAATCTAATTGCTTTCGCGACGTTGCCAATAAATTGAAACAGCGATAACATGCATAATTAAACTGCCTGGCAAATAGTGGAAGTAATAACGCGCTGAGCATGTTACTGCACTAAAGCTACGCCAGCGCCATGGTATACACTTGAACTAAAAGATTGAATTGCGGATAAATATGGTCATTGTGACTTCCAGTAAAAAATTTGGATTTGAGTATAGCACCACCTCTATTGCTAAAATTTCGAATTACAAGGGAAAACGTTGTGACTTCCGTTTTCGGAAGTCATAACGTTATATATGAAGCCACAGCGTTTTGTATATATATACTTTGGAAGTCACAACGTATGGTTTGTACATATATATATATATATATATATATACTTATATTATTTTTATTTCTGTATTGTACATATTAATTAGTATTTAATATAGTAATTTTTTTCAAATTTAAAATTTTCATTCTTATTTTATGCTCTTCTAAAGATTGCTGCCTTTTCTCATCGGCTTCCTTTTGTTGAACCATTATGAAATGGTCGTGTTTTTCTTGGAGTTTCGACCTTAAGGGGTTGTTGCGCTGTGGACTTTGTGTTTCGGTAACTTCTGTAATTATAATATATGTAGAAATATACTTAATTTGGAAATCATCTATACTCTTGCGTTTGGGTTTCAGTGCTTTATTTACAGGATTTTTTAACATTTTTGGAGTATAAGTTCCCCAATTATTTGCATTGATCTCCTGTCTTACAAATAATAATTAAAATTAAAAGAGAACTCAAAACTTTGTATTATGCTAACCATTTGTTGCTGGCTGTGGCTTTACATCAGTGACGTCACTAGTGTCATCGTCCACCTGGATGCTCCCATCGGACTGGTACAGCACCTCCATGTCCTCTATGTTTATGTTTAAATCTGTCACCAACACTGAGCTGCCAGGTTTGGCATTTATTTTCGTATTTTCTAAAAATCAGGTAAACTAAATAATTATTTTCTTGAAAATATTACAATATGGTATGTTTACTGTTCCCATTGACAAACTGTTCTTCCGATTCAGTATCATATTCTTCGGTGTAATCGTCGTCATATAAACCTTCGTTGCCCGTCATCTGGCTACCAATTATTTCCTGGACTTGTGTATCCATGGAATCGTCTACAACTTTTTTCGATGGGCCTCCCCCTGTACCATACGAGTAACGCTTTTCTTCGGCTAACTTCTTTTTTTGACCTCTTCTTTATATTTTCGTATTTTTTTTTCAGCGTTTTTGGATCCCTATAATTTTCTGAGGAATTTTTATTAAATTCCATGCACACTGTATCCCATGCTGTTTGCTTCACAATGCTGTTGTTGGCATCGGTGTGCTTGCATTCGATCTCTCGAGCATGCTTCCTCACCAACTGTATCAAGAGCCCTTGCTCTGTAGCCGTAAAATTTGGAGCCCTCTCCAATTTTGTAGCTCTTTTCGGTTTAATATTCATCCTAACTTGTAATATTAACCTACAAAAACGCATAAAACTAAACTGTACATTATTTTTGTTAAATAATACTGTTTACTTACCTCCGTTGTATAATATAATAATAAATCATTATACAGTAACCAGCAATATCAATAAAAACCAACAAATAAAAAAATAAATTCAGCAATAACTAGCCATCAACATACACAACTCGATGATAAAACACGTGATAAATGACATTTAATCTGTCAAATGACAGAATTCGTGTGTTTTGCGCGCGTTGCAGGGCAGCCAACCGCGACTGAACTGTGTTCAGCTGAACGCACGAAGAAATTCGTTCATACAACGATCTTACTGTTGAACTAAATTCACGTTTGAACGTCGGTTCAGTTTACGTATTTTCGTACAACCCACTCTAAGTGTATTCCATTTTTATAAGCACATGTGTATGTATAAATTTTGTATTGTTCGCAAAATTGTTCTTTTTCAATAAAATAATTAGTTCGTTTTTTTTTGAAAATTTCTTTTGGTGTCCCGCTTTTTGCTTTTGGAAATATGGCAACCCTAGCTGTTGCCTGTTGTAGCAATATTTCTGCGAGAATTTGCCTCCGAAACGATTGAACAATTTGGTAAATTTGAGTCTATATGCGGATCTGAAATGCTTGAACTAATTCGTACCTAAGTTGAAGTTTGTATGTTAAGGCTTAGGCATGTGTACCACTTCAATTTTCTTTTGTAGAGTGGCCTCATCGCATCCTTCCGCCACCGTAGACAACTCCCCGCCCCCCCCCATGGCGCTTTAAGATCAACAAAGCTCCACTACTATTTTATTTTCAGGAAAACTACCCTTTTTGTTCATGATACTGCAAAATTTTACTATGAAAAGTTGTTCAGAATGAGATAAGAAATTATGGCCCTATACAAAATTTCAGAAAAATCTGTCGACTTAGATTCAACCGTTATTGTTTAGATTAAATATAAATGGTATTTATTAAAAATTTTATTTGTAGAACATTGGACGAAACAAATAGTATTTACAACAAATTTAATTTACGAAACGTAAGAATAACATTGTTCTACAGGTTACAGAAAGTAGATTGGGACGCGGTGAAAATCGGAACTAATGTTAGAATCTAGTAATTTTCAAGTTTCGTATTGGTAACATTTTTACATCTATCATATTGGCATTAAATTGTTAACCTTATTTAAGCTAAATGACACAATAAATCAGAGGCGTACGCAACATTGCGGTATGGTATATTATCAGTTCTTGAATGTTAATAGGATTGCGGAAATAATGATGTACGTTGAACAACCAGGCTCTGCTAAACCTTCTGTCACAGCAACAGCAATTTCCACACTTTAAAACACAAAGAATCTGTCATATGACGTTAGTCACTGCGCAAACGAAATCTCTCTACACACCTTTGCTGTTTAGTTGTCATTTAAAATATAACCTAACTTTGTCTGTTTTTGACAACTTTCCACATATTGCCAATTCATCAAATATGATCACATCGCCTTTCATGACCTACCTTGACACCCAATGTACTTTCTGTGACCTGTACAATAAATTATTTATTCATCGTAATTGTCACCAACTTCTGCACACCTTTTTATGCGATGTCGGACCATTTCTAGATATCAACTTTTCTCGAAACACCAAATTTATCCATTCAGCTACGCGTGCTATCGAATGTGCAGCGCATCAGTCTTGCTGGAAATAAATTGCTTGTCTTTCTGTCAGCGGCAAATCATATAAGTACGTACTGCTCTCTTTCAAATAGCTATAGATAAACATTCTCATTTAATCTTCCCTCTACGAAGAAACGTTCAATAATGCCAAAATTATATGAAGCGACACACCACACATTCACTTTTTCGTAATACTGTTTGATGCGAAAGTTTGGATTTTCTGTAGGCCAGTAGCGACAATTTTGAGAGGAAATAACGCCATTTATAGTAAAAGTTGTTTCGTCTGAAAATTTTGGTTTGAATGGCTGTTGGCTTTGCAATTCCGATTTACTAACATTAAGGTTACGTGAACGTTCCCTCAATGATAGTCTGGGATGTTCTTCCGCCGAATCAATACCAACCAGTCTAGGACGTTTAGGCGCGATTATTTAGGCGCGCACTTTCAGGCGCGAGCGCTTTAGACGCGAACGCTATTAGGCGCGTGTAGGTTTAGGCGCGAACCTTTAGACGCAGGGTCAGTTAGGCGCCACATGAAGGAAATTCACATTATTCTTGATATATGATTTATTACCTAGCTGAAATAAGTTATATAACTAGACCTGTTTTCTAAACAGACGTAGAAACTGGTTATTTGTGTAGCTAATTGCAAAATATGATGTTTTTTAGGAGTATCAAAGTTTTCTAGAAGTAAAAAGGCCTATTTTACACGTGTTACAACACTAGTTACTTCCTTTTACGATAAAAGAAGTATTGGATTCGCCCCAAAAATTCGAAATTCAGTTTTCAACAGATCTTCACGTTTGAGAGTCTCCTGAACCCAAAAAACATATTTTTGTTCATTGGTCTGTGTGAGTGTCTGTCTGTGAACAGATGATCTCAAAAACGAAAAGAGGTATGGCGTTGAAACTTCATATATAAGGTTTGCGTACTATATAGATGCGACAGCAAGCTTTTGAAGAAAATCGCATAACCGGAAGTAGGTGTTTACTCTTGTGATTTTTCAGTGTTTTTCGATTTTTTCAAAAACGGCTCTAATGACTTTTGATGTATTGATGTGAGATAGGTGATTTTCCAGTTGAATACTTCTAAAATGGGAATCTTTTGTTTTTTTCTGTTTTTGTTATTAACTGCTATTTTAAATAGAACACCCGGTATATTATTATATTTTTGAATTCAGCTTAAAATTTTAGATAAAATTTGTTGAACTAACGCTTTATTTTGTACCGTTTTTGTAGAATTTGCAATTTTTGAAAAGTTTTGACAAATAATGCTGAAAAATTAAAAATCTAATTTTTGACTAATTATAAGATTACTGTAAAAGGAAGTTGTGTGAGTGTATCACACCAGATTTTTTTTTAAATTTTTGTGTAAAATCTGAAGTTTAAAATAATTACATATTGAAAGTTTGATTTTATTTAATTGTAATTTCATAAATTTAACAACAAAAATAATATAAACAATAACTATTCTACTCAATCCATTCACCGCCTTTTTGAGCGCACAATTCGACGCAATTCTTTATAACTTCTTCGAATTTCTTCTAGTGTTAAAGACATCACAGCGTCTCTAATCCTCTCCTTTAAATTGCATAAACTATTTGTTTCAAAGATAAAAATCAGCTATAGTCAAATCAGGGCTCCTTGGTGGCCATAACACGGGACATTTCGACCGGTCCAATTCTGTTCAAATTGCTGGTTTAACCATTCTACAACAACGCGAGCATAATGGGCCGGATAACCATCTTGTTGAAAATAACACCTTGCACGGTAATTAATCGGTAAATCGTCCAACCTTTCAACAAGAAAATTTTGCTGCAAATCCAAATATGTATGCTGATTGACAGTATTATCAGAAGTAATGTCAAGAGATCAATAAAAAACCAATTAGGGTAGGCTGTGAGATGTGTTATACGTTTGGCACTACTGAAGTGTATTGTCAGTATATGTCAAATTCGATATTAGTAGGTTAGGTTTTGTTTGTTATTTGACACAGACTAACGTAAAACTTAACCTGCATATCTCGAATTTGACATATACTGACAATACACTTCAGTACTGCCAAACGTATAACACATATCACAGCCTACCCTAATTGGTTTTTTTATTGATCTCTTGTTACTATAAGTACTTCGATATTATCGGGTTATATGTGGATAACTTGTTGCACAATAATAAAAGAGTGTCAGTTTGACAGGTTATAGTCCGACGGCGTCAGCAGGAGGATTTTTCTGTCAAACTGACACGATTTGTTATTGTGCAGGAAGTTTGAGACGTATAACCTGTTCGAAGTACGCATTGTATTCGATTTATTTTTTTGAGTAAATTTGAATATTAGGAACAAATAAATATTTTATTGGCAGCTCGATTTGTTTGTATTAACCTAGCTGAAAGTCATGTGCCTGAAAACAACATCAAGCTGACAAAAGTTATGTATTACGTTGCCTAGTGAAGTTACTCGATTTTGTATAATCGAAATTATACAAGACTAGCTGTTACCCGCGACTCCATTCGCGCGAGGTTCGTTATTTGTGTATTAAATAATGACTAATTATTTTCTGTCATCCCATCCCATCCCATCCTATCCCCGTCCCTTTCTCCGTCCCCGTCACTTTCTCCGTCCCCGTCTCCGTACCGTCCCGTCCCGTCCCCTCCCCTCCCCTGCCCTTCAATACAATCCCTTCCCTTTCCGTCCCATCCCGTTCCGTCCCGTCTCGTCTCTTCCCGTCCCGTCCCTTCCCATCCAGTCCCATCCCTTCCCGTCCCGTACAGTCCCCTCCCCTTCCATCCCATCCCTTTCCGTCCCGCCCCGTCCCGTCTCGTTCCGTCCCGTCCCTTCCCTTCACGTCCAGTCCAGTCCATTACCGTCCCGTCTCGTCCCCTTCCCTTTCCGCCCCGTCCCGTCTCGTCCATGCCAGTCCCGTCCCGTCCAGTCAAGTCTAGTCCAGTCCCGTCCCGTCCCGCCCCGTGCCTTGCCTTATGTCATGTCCACCGTCTTGGACTTAAAAATAAATGCCATTTTCGCAATCAACGTCCCAAAAAACCCTCAATAACGACACCCATATCGTATTTTAGGCTTATTACCCCATTTCACCCCCTAAGGGGTTGATTTTGGAAAATCACGAAATACGTGTTTGCTTATTTGTTTTTAGGGGTACTCCTTCGAAGTTTCAGGTCGAAATGTCTATTTAATATTATTTCTCCATACAAAGTTGGAACCCCCATTTTACCCCTTTAGGGGTTGAATTTCGAACTATCCTTCCTTATTCCTTGTCTACATCATAAAGGGAACCTCTGTGCAAAATTTCAGCTTTCTAGGTCCAAGGGTTTGGGCTGGGCGTTGATGAGTGAGTGAGTGAGTGAGTCGGGACTTTCAGTTTTATATACAGGGTGAATGAGACCACCCGTATCAGTATTTTTTTTAAAGAACGGTGAGTCGTAGAGAGTTGGGATAAAAAAATTTGTTATAAAAGTCATACTAAAGAATCGAATGGTGCTATTATTATTTCTCGAAAAAGTCAGCATCACTAGTAGTTTTGTCCAGAATGTTCAGAACTCCAAAATTTTAAATGGCACCATAATTCGAAAAACGTATTGTTGAAAAGATCGTTAAAAAAGAAGAAAGTTTTGTAGGAAAAATTATTTTCTACTACCACCCCTTTTAAGTAATATTCGATTAAAGTTATTAAATTTGAAATTCGTTGTTAACAAACAAAATCGAAAAGTCGGCTTTTAAAATCTAGTTACCGAATTAAACAATGTTACACACACGTTTTAATGTCAATAACATTTTGAACACTTTTGATTAAATTCTTTGACAACTCGACGGATTGCTTTATTACCTTTGTCATAGCATTGACTTAGGTAAATTCGTTGCTCTTTTGATAACACAAATTTAAGCATTTTTCAAAATAACACTGTAGATTTCTTTTGTCAAAAATTGGTATGTGATGTCAGCCCACTAGATGTAAAACTCTGCGTTTACAGTCTTAGTAAATTTGTGCTAGAGGCAAAAAACTATTACGTTGTGTTTGCTACACTACTCGACCTGATAAAGTCGTATTATCTTATTTTGCTTAAAAATGTTCAAGTTTTTACGTAAACTGTATTTTAAAATGAACATTCATAGTTTTGGATCTAACTTACAGTTTGAATTAGTTTTGCATCTGAATAGCAACCATTTTTTGAAAGTCAATTAAAGTTTTACCCAATTCATAATTGAACATGTACAGATTGTTTAATTAACACGGTACCAAAAATTATTTTTTTAGAACTATTTTTATTTTTTACGTCCAAAGTTAAAACAAAATTGCACGAAAATTAAAAGAATAATTTTAATTTCACTGTTTAAGGCTGTAGCTCTTCATTTTCACTGAAATTTTCGTTATAATCTTCAGTATCTTCTTCCTGGTTCTTCGCCTGTAGCTTCTTTAGCACATTCAATATTTTGTTAGAATTCTCTCTCTTTTTCAAGTTAATTCAGTAATGGTTCTTTAACAAAGTATCAATATCAACAAGTGGACAGGGTCATGTGACGTGGATTTTGAGTCGCGATTGGTCAAAATAAAAACACAGAGTTTTGCATCAAACATGCTCACATTTTCACTGAGTTTTGCATCTGATATCGATATTTACATGCCTATGCAATGTAAAATACCGAGTTGTGCATCTACGAATATTTCCCCATGCTATACTACTTAAAACAAGGAATTCATTTATACTAATATCTTTTTTTTTGTATTTTGTGCAAGCACCGAGTTTTGCATCTAGTGGGCTCATATATAAGCAGTATTGTACGCAAATATCAGATAAATCATTTAATGACAAGTTTTTAAAGATCGGACTCTTCATTCAAAAGTTTAAAGATTTACATATTGTTTTGGTGGCCAGTTTCTTGCCGTTGACTATAGATTTGATAACCTACTAAGACAACGACACAGCTGCTCTTTAGGAAAGTTTAAGTTAATAACATTATTCATTTAGAAATGTCAAAATATAATATTCAAAATTTCAGTTTTTACACCAAAATTGCAACACGTGCAAAATGGATCTTTTAGTCGTCGAAAATTTTCCGACTTACAAAAACCGCTCACATTTTGCTAGTTGTTAACATAAATAACTCGTTTCTACGTTTATTATGAAAAAGATACCTTAAAGTAGGCTAACTTTGAACAGTTTTCACATGTTTTAATTTTTAATGACTACAGGGGTTTGATGTATAGGTAACCAGTGCCTACATTGTAGGTGCTGTATATATAGCTATCACTTGACCTGAACGTTTTTTCGTCAATATGCACCATATGGTAAAACAAAATTTTTGTTACAGGTGTTCAAAGTTCTTCCCATGATAGTGGTATCTTTGAACACCTACTCGTTTTCAATGTTAATTCATTGTTACCCTGCAATAAGAGTAACTTATACACATATATTAATAAATCAACAAAAATTGAATAAAACATACTTTTTTCTACTCACTGTATAGAAAGTCGGTTTTTGCGCCGTAGTTTTAGGAAACAAAACTGTCAATTTCCAACCAGCGGGAGCCAATTTTTATTAACTCCCGGCGGGAGCCAATATTTTTTGCTCCCGCACTTGTGTTTATGTCACCATGGATATCACAACAAAGCTTTACAACGTTGTGCTGATTTGGAAATTAGACAAAATGTCACTACAGAAATCTAGAGTCACTATAATGATTTCCTTAAGCAAACATTTTGAAATTTCGCGCAATATACATGCGTACGAAGAAAAAATCATACAGGGTATTAATTAAGTACGTAGGCAAACTTTAAGGGGTGATTCCTTGATCAATTCTAAGATAAAAAGTTCATACAAATATGGGACCTAAACGGTTTAATAACGGTTTAATCTAAGTCGACAGATCTTTCTGAAATTTTGTATAGGGCCATAATTTCTCATTCTGAACAACTTTTCTTAATAAGATTTTGCCGTATCATGAACAAAAAGGGAAGTTTACCTGAAAATAAAATAGTTTTCGCATCCCTGCCAAGGCATACTTGTTTTCCAAAAACTGAAAATATTCTTGAAATTCTTTTCAAACCAAGCTGACCGAATTCCACAACCTTAAAATAAAATTCAAAAATGTTTAGTCCATCGCACCTCTTGTAACATCAATCCTGAGACACACTGTATATAGAAGTATAAGGTCTGACAATTACTTGGGTCTCTGCATGTCTTTAGCTATGAACTTGAATCTAGCCCCACATTTTTATGAAAATGTCATCCAAAAAAGGTTGGGCGTTGTGACCAGAATCGAAGTTGTGCGTTGTGACCAGATTCGAAGTTGAGCATTGTGACCAATATCAAAATTGGGCATTATGACCAAGTTGAGCGTTATGACCAGAATCGAAGTTGGGCGTTGTGACCAGACATTGGTCGTTATGACCAAAACGGCGGTTTCAGTGGCGTCGATAGCTCTCTCATATAACAGGCGTAGTTGGGCATTGTGACCAAGTTGGGCGTTGTGACTAATATCGTTGTTCGGCGTTATGACCAAGTTGAGCGTTGTAACCAAAATCAAAATTGGATGTTATGACCAAATTGGGCGTTTTGACGAAAACTGTAGTTGGGCGTTATGACCAAATTGCGAGTTGGGGTTTGTAACCAGTGGGCGATGTGTTCTAGACACTCGCACATCAGTTGTTAAAATCAGGTCTGTTAAGGAGGAAGTATTTTCTGTAATTCTGGTAGGTTGAAGAACTACCTGCTGCAACTTTAAAGAGGTAACATATTTTTGAGATAACTAGCAGGGACAGCAAATTCTTTTAGTATATTAATATTGACTTCGCCAAAACAAAATCTTTCAGAAACTGACATTCCCAAGGCAATAGACACTTCTAGCTCGTGGACAAAAGCTTTATAGTCGGTATGTTGCGGTCTGTATACTACACCGACCAGTAGTTCGTCACATTTGGTCTTTAGTGACACCCATAATCGTTCGATAATATTGGTAGATTGAGTACCTTATATCGAGAGATCCAAAAAAAACTGTTCCTCAGCGGGCTGTGGAAATTCAACGTATGAATAATATGTTGGTGACTCTGTACGTCAATGTCAAATTTGAGGTTAGCAGGTTAGGATTTGCGTAATTTTTGTCAAAACTGACGGAAAACCTAACCTGATAACCTCGAATTTGACATTGACGTACAGTGTCACCAACATATTATTCATACGTTGAATTTCCACAGCCCGCTGAGGAACAGTTTTTTTTATCTCTCTATATTTAAGTGAATATTAATATACAATCCTACACCACCTCCACAAGAGACCTATCTTTGCGTAAAAATATAAATCCTTCAATGTCAGCAGCAGAACTAGGTACTTCTTGGATCAGCCATGTTTCGGTAACAGCACAGCGACAACTTCATACTGAGAACATAAAATATAATCTCTCTTAAAGTAAAAAAATCGGTAAGTATAGATCTACACATTAATATGAGCCAATAACTTGAAACGAAACTAACAATTTAATCGATACCACACTAAAAATATCTAAATTTAAAATATAATTATAACTTTATTAATACTTATTGTGCAACCAAGTAACGTGAATATAGATTGCAATACAACTATGGGGCGGCATCACCTTTCAACTTCTCAAGTTTTTCAATATCCGTTAAACCATTTACGGTAGATGTTTTATTATTTACATTTCCATAAAAAAATTAAGCATTCCCTTTGCCAAGTGATTCGGTTTCCTTCTTAAGCAGATTAAATTGACCCTTAGTGAGATCTTGTTTTACGACAAATCTCGTTCCTTGAGGCGCCTTTTATTAGTAAATACTAATCGCCGAAGACTGTACGCGGTGAATTTAACAATTATCCCACGATTGGATTTGGAATTTCTGTACATCCAACTTCATAGTATTGTTGCAAATAATTAGAACTTTATCGACAATGTTTTCTTTAGGAGCTTCTGGAACACCGTAAAAATGAAGGCAGCTTCTTCTAGAGTACTGTTTCAATTTATCCCGTTTTTCGGCGAGTTTAGCGTTTTCAGATTGTAATTTTCCGATTCGATCTTCGTAATTGTTAACGATTTTATCAATTTTATCATTAAGACCTTCGGCACTACTTTTGATATCACTAATGTCTGTCGCAGTCGCCAACCTTTTAACTGCATCTGAATCATTCAACACGTCTTTGATCATTTTCATAAATTCCTCTTCCTGGGCCTTTGTCAAAACCATTTTAACCAATTCACTTGAACACGCGTGGAAATAAATAACTGTATCACGTTATTCGATTAGTTGTAGATAAAAAATGAATGTTTAACTAAATAAAACTTCAATTTAGCGGAAGCCACTCGCGTACACGTCTACACCATGTCAGCTATCAACAAATTTCATATATGTATAGCCATTTAGTTTAATTAGTAAATAATAAATAGTACTGCTAAGGATTATAAAAAATACTGAAGCTCAAGATAAAAGTAGTTACTGTTTTAGTTTTCAAAACGATGTAAATATTTAATTAATTAATAAAAGAACTAAATTTCGGAAAACAACGCCGTTTTTCAGTTTGACTGCCTATTGGATATGCCTTAAATATGAAACGTTGCCCTAATTGTTACATTATTAAAGTCGGTTATACAGGGTGCCCGTTTTTGGAGCTCCACCATGGGGATCTCGGTAACCATAAGAGATACGAGGTCGGTTAAATTGGGGCAAAGTTGCGCAATTTGGAGCTCAATAATATGCCGGTTTAAAATTTCAAAAATTCCGATTACCTCCGGAGATATCCGAAAAAAACCGGAATTTTGGAAATACGTTTTTATTTTTTCCTCGGCTTATTTGGTGACCTAATTCAAAATGAGTGACACTTCGTCGTTGCAACTTTTCCTCCTCTACAACCTGCCGATGTCATATTTGAAATCAGACGTTTCGATTTTCGACAATCATCATCAACTTTGGTTTTTCTTATGGGCACTATCTTGGATTTTCACATTTTTGAATTCAGCTTTGTTTTCTGATTACGGTGATGTATCACATGTTAAGGTTCAGTGTTGCAGTTTGGGTGAAATATCAAAAATTCTGTTTTGCAAAGACTGCCTTGGATATAACATCCATACTTTTGTTTAACAAAGGCATTGTTGACAGTTCGATTTAAGTTGGCTTAACGTCACCTACAGTTACAAAATTAGTATAAATTTATTAACAAAATGCCCTTTTCAAATGAAGAAAAACGAGATATGCTAGAAATTTATTACGCTTCGCATCGAAATGCGCAAGTTACTTCGGAAAGATATTTACAGCGGTATCCAGAAAGACAACAACCAGCTCAAAATTATTTGTTATTCCTTCATAGAAATTTAGCCGAGTTTGGTGCATTTTCTAAGCCTCGAAGACGTGTTCATAGACCAAATGCGAATGAAGTGGAAATTTTACAGGCGGTGAGTAAATTGTTAAAACTTTCTCAAAAATAATAAACGGCAATGAATTGAATTCTTCATTAGATTCAAGATAATCCTTCAACTTCAACAAGGGCTATAGCAGACGAAATTAACGTATCACATCAAGCAGTGTGGAGAGTCTTGAAAAAACATAAATATCGCCCGTTTAAAATTCATATCACCCAAGTCTTGCATCCAGGAGATACTGAACGGAGGGCAGCGTTTTGTAGGAATATCATGGCACGGTTGGAACAAAATCCCCATTTTCTTTCCAACGTGATATTCACGGACGAGTGCAAATTTACCAACTCAGGCATGTTCAATCGTCACAATGAACATGTCTGGTCCACTGAAAATCCACACGAACACCAAGGACGTCGACCACAAGCACGTTTCGGGCTAAATGTATGGGTTGGTTTATTTGGCGGTACGATCATTGGCCCATACATTTACGAAGACAATTTGACCGCAGATGGGTATTTGCACTTTTTAAGGACCTACCTTACGGATTACATCGATGACAACATTTGCCTCAACCGCTTGAATAACCTTTGGTTCCAGCAAGATGGTGCTCCGCCACATAATGCTAGGAGAGTGGCTGATTATTTGTCTGAAATATTTCCGGGTAGAGTCATTTCAAACAGTGGAGACATACGTTGGCCGGCACGTTCACCAGATCTTTCCCCATTAGACTACTATTTATGGGGAACTATGAAAGATCTCATTTATAAATCTGTACCCGCCGATATTAATGAGCTGCGAAGGAAGATCATCACAACTTTAAGGACCAAAATAAGAAGAAGGGACGTTTTAAGATCAATGCAGAATTTAAGAAGACGCATAGAGCTGTGCTTGGAAGTGGAGGGTGAACCCTTCGAGCACCTCTTATAATTTTCTTTATTTACTTGTTTCTCAAAATTTAGTTTTATCCTATGTTGTAAATTTAAAACATAATTTTCTCCTTTTTTATATCCTACTGTCAAATAAATAAATTTCTAGCATATCTCGTTTTTCTTCAGTTGAAAAGAGCATTTTGTTAATAAATTTATACTAATTTTGTAACTGTAGGTGACGTTAAGCCAACTTAAATCGAACTGTCAACAATGCCTTTGTTAAACAAAAGTATGGATGTTATATCCAAGGCAGTCTTTGCAAAACAGAATTTTTGATATTTCACCCAAACTGCAACACTGAACCTTAACATGTGATACATCACCGTAATCAGAAAACAAAGCTGAATTCAAAAATGTGAAAATCCAAGATAGTGCCCATAAGAAAAACCAAAGTTGATGATGATTGTCGAAAATCGAAACGTCTGATTTCAAATATGACATCGGCAGGTTGTAGAGGAGGAAAAGTTGCAATGACGAAGTGTCACTCATTTTGAATTAGGTCACCAAATAAGCCGAGGAAAAAATAAAAACGTATTTCCAAAATTCCGGTTTTTTTCGGATATCTCCGGAGGTAATCGGAATTTTTGAAATTTTAAACCGGCATATTATTGAGCTCCAAATTGCGCAACTTTGCCCCAATTTAACCGACCTCGTATCTCTTATGGTTACCGAGATCCCCATGGTGGAGCTCCAAAAACGGGCACCCTGTATAGTATATATTTCCATATGTAAAAGGATATGCTACTTGATAGGTCAAAGTCAGCTACGATGTCATTTAAAAAAAAATCAAGTTTTAGGTCGTAATTCAAAAACCCTGATATATTAATTATCCACTTAAAAAGGTGCATTAGGAATCCCAGCTCCGTTTTTTTTTGTATTTTGAAAAACAAATGAGCTGTGACGTCGAATATAAATGTAGAACTTTCCATTTTTCGACTGCAGCTCGGAAAACAAAAAAGATATTTGCACCATCATGTTGCTCTTCCAAAAGATGTCCTCATACTGTGCAAAATATTTTCTTCTGGCTGTAATAATACATTTCTATTTAATACCATTAAAAATGGGCACGAAAATGAAACTCGTCAGGTATGATAGAAATATTTATTTCTTCACATGCTCATAAGTAGCACTTGCTATTATATTTAAATAAGGGAATTAAATTACAGGCATGCTCATGCCGTACTTTATACTGTATATTTTTGCAAGCTACGGACAAGTTAATGCTAAATAAGTTGATGTACGTATTTAATTGTCCATCCTTCATTACGTCAATAAATCTATAATATATCAGGATGTGTAACATAAAAACTGGAAAGATTCACGTGCATTTGTAGTACGTTCCGTACTGCTTCTACAAGATGCCCATATTTTAAAAAATGGAATCCTCAGATATACAACTTTCCACTAAATAATCGGCGTAATAACGTTTTCATTCTTTGGAATTTCGGCGTAAAGATCTTCAACAAAACAAGTTCCTACGTCGCTAGGATCTAAAAATAACTGACCGAATGTTTCAGAATTATGGTTCTTATATTCTTCCACCAAATCTAAATTTTAGATTTTTCTAAACCGTGATTGAGTTACTACACCCTCCAATTTTAATTGCTGGCCAAATAATTATAGACCAGTCATTATAGACATTAAAAATGAACAATTTTACAATAATTCCAAAAGTTTTAGAATTTTGGTGAACCTATTGGTACACCGAGAAAACAATAAAACTAAACTTGAATCCTTCTTCAAACTCCGGAACATTGTTAAAATTGTAATCAAATCGTTTTTTTTCTGTATTTTCCCGAAAAAAACTCCAAAAGTGCTGCAAACTTGAAGTAGAGTTAAATGTGTTATTTCATACCACATACCCGATTTGCAACCATTTTAAAGATACGGAACGTTTTTCTAAATTACAAATTAATGTTTGTTCTCTAATCAAGTGGCCGGCAAAACTCCAAAAGTTCTGCAAACTTGAAAGATGCATCAGAAAAATGTCCTGAATAGTTGCGTAAAGTTGCACCTTTTGCGTTGACCGGAACATCTTTATTTATTATACTAGCAAGATGCCCGTTCGTCGTACGGACTGCAAATATTTTTCTTCTAAATCTTAAACGAATTCTAGAATGCTCCCCTCCTCCCTCACTTAATACGCTAAACTAACAAACGCTGTAAAACAATATTGTAGGTAAAAAGGAAACGATATTCTTCCGAAAAAAGTTCTTCATAACCCTTATGCTTCACGTATCCCCTCGAAATGTGTATGTAATTGTCGTTCTCCTTGTGTAGATTGATAAAACTATAGGTTTAGTATAACAATGAGAATAAAAATAATAAATGTACTTATAAATGTTGTATTCATAAATTCTAGCAGTTTCCACCACTTGAAAGTGGAATTTCAGAAATCCTTCTATTTTATTCTAAACTGGACACACAAATCAATAACTTTAACCTCTTTTTTAAATTCTTTTTACTTCTACCCCATTTTTACTCCTTTCACATCAAAATTTAGAATAAAAACTTTAAACCCCTTTTTAAAGATTTGAAAAACAGACATATGCCCAAAAACAATGGTCATCAGGAACCACAGGAAATACGAAAGGTTCTATAATTCACCCCTGAATCCAAATTCGCACTTTTAGGAGTTGATCTGTGCACAATCCTGAATTACGTTTTTAGGAACTTGTATAGGTAACCTTTCTATGTAAAAACCAATCGATATAGGTATTATAGGGCCTTAAGAGATATTTAGAAATTCGTGAAAAGACATTTTACCTCTTTCCTTCCCTTTAGGGGTGCAATTTCGAAAACTCCTTTCCTAGCTTTTCACTACGTAAATAAAGGACTCTTCTTGCCAAATTTCAAGTTGCCGGTTACCAAAGATTACTACGGATTCGCGTTGTTGAGTTGGTGGTTTATCTTTTATACATATAGATTATAGCAGAATACCCGTTTTATCCCCGTGTGGGTGAAATATTTAAAAACCCTTTCTACCTCATTTTAGTCTAAAATGCACTCATAAGAAAAAAATCAATCATTTTTACCCGCTACCCTCTTTCAGTTTAGTTTCTTTTTTACCCCTTTACGGGTAATATTTAAAAAAACCCTTAGACGCCTTTAAAAATACATCTATATGCCAAAAAGAATGTTCTAACTCAATAAACATAGGAGATACGAAGAGCTCTTTAATTCACCCCGAATCCAGATTTGCACCTTTAAGGGTTGATTAGCGCAAAATCCTGAAATACGTTTCTAGGTATTTACATTGACAATCTTTGGAAGTAAACACCGAGTCGCTATCCCATCGGGTCTAAGAGATATTGAGAAACCCGTGAAAACCCATTTTACCCCTTTTCACCCCCGTAGGGGTAAAACTTCAAAAAATCCCTTTTAACCCATTTTATTGTGAAATGGAACTCACAATGAAAAAATGTATAATTTTAACCCTTCTTCCCCTCTTCAGTTTTTCCTCCATTTACCCCTTTAGGGTTAACATTTTCAAATTTCCTTACACCCCTTTCTAAATATTTTAAAAATACGTCTATATGCAAAAAAAGAATGTTCTAACTCAATAAACATAGGGGATACGAAGGGTTCTTTAATTCACCCTTAATCCAGAATTGCACCTTTAGGGGTTGATTTTTCAAAAAATCCCTTTTAACCCATTTTATTGTGAAATGGAACTTATAGCGAAAAAAATAATAATTTTAACCCCACTACCCCTTTTCAGTTTTTTCTTCTTTTACCCCATTAGGTTTAACATTTTCAAATTCCCTTAAACGTCTTTCTAAATATTTTAAAAATACATCTATATGCTGGAAAACGAATGTTCGAACTCAATAAACATAGGAGATACGAAGGGTTCTTTAATTCAGCCCCAATCCAGATTTGCACCTTTAGGGGTTGATTAGGATAAAATCCTAAAATACGTTTCTAGGTATTTGCATTGGTAATCTTTGCAAGCAAACACCAAATAGATATCTTATCGGGTGTAAGAGATATTGAGGAATTCGTGAAAACACATTTTAGCCTTTTTCACCCCCTTAGGGTTCGAATTTCAAAAAATCCCTTCTTAGCGCTACCTTACGTAACAAATGAACCTGCCACCCAAATTTCACGTTTCTAGTACCAGTGGTTTCGGCTCTGCGTTGATCAGTCAGGGTTATGACTTTCCTTTATATATACAGTGCGCGACACTTGATTACTCTCAACCAGTAATTTAGTCTGCTTTTCTTAAATGGTCAAATTTTACAATAATTAGTTACATGTATGATTAAATTATACATTTTAACAATATTCGTTCAACGTTTCATTTATTTCTTTTCTCTCATAATATTGTGGGAATTTTCTAAAGGAAATATTACAATTCAAAGTGCGACACATGATTACTCACACTATTAGAATTAAGCTACACAATTACAGTTGAACCTAAATCCTAATTTTAATATTTAGTACGGCCACCCTGCTTTTCGATTACTGCGAAAATTCGATGAGGCAACGAACTGAACAAATTTTGTATCAGGTTTATAGGGACCTTTTCCCAGGCGGCTGTAATGGCAGCCATTCGTTGTTCTCTGTTGCTAAACTGCCTTCTTTCCGTATAAACACATTTTACCAACCAACCCCATAAGTTTTCTATGATATTTAAATCCGGGGAAATTGCAGGCCATTCTAAAACTGAAATATTATTTTCATTGAACCATCTTCGGATTACTTGGGCAGTGTGAATTGGTGCATTGTCTTGTTGAAATATCCAGTTATGATCAGAAAATAAAACTCTTATGTTATTAAGTTGCCTTTGAAGTAGCTCCAAATACTTTTGAGCAGTTTGCCGACCTTCTAGAAACTCCAAACCAACTCTCCCTTGACTTGAAATCGCCGCCCAAATCATTACCGATCCTGCCCGGCTAGGATGGCGTGCCAAAAACCTTTCTTCCATTCTTATGTCATGAAAGTAATATTGAAATCCGTCAGGGCCATCTAAATTAAACTTTTTCTCATCGCTGAAAATGACTCTTCCATTCTTCTGTCCAGTTACGATGATTACGTGAAAATTCTAAACGTTCCCGCCGATGGTGTGCGAGAAGTAACGGTTTCTTGCATAGTTTCTTTCTTCTTAAGTGGGGACACTTTTTTAATACTCTTTGAATCGTTCGTACGGACGCATTACTTCCACTCCGCTCCTTAATTTGCCTAGCTGTAGACGAAGAATTGGATGCAAGTCTAAGTATTACCCGACGTTCCCTTGGCGTTGTTGCAGTTGAAGTGCGTCCTCGTCGATTCGTGACATAGTTTTCCATATCTTTTACGTAAGCGTTGATTACCCATGTGGTTCGTCCGATTTTTCTTGCAATTTCTCTATTTGAATAATTCTCCCGTCGAAAAGCTTGAATGCGTCCTTTTTCTTCCAACGATAATGTTCTTCCACGTCCCATACTAATATCAAACCCTTTTACGTTGTTGAAATTATTATTACACAACTGTCAATCCATTGTCACTTAAAATGATTTTGTTTCTTGATTCTACCTAGGTACCTCTGATCTTAAAAATTTGATGAGAGAGTAATCATATGTCGCACTTTGAACTGTAATATTTCCTTTAGAAAATTTCAAAATATTATGATAGAAAAGAAATAAATGAAATGTTGAACGAATATTGTTAAAATGTATAATTATTGAAAAATTTGACCATTTAAGAAAATCAGACTAAATTACTTGTTGAGAGTAATCAAGTGTCGCGCACTGTATATATATAGATTATTTATCGGTGGTAATTTTTTTGAGCACGGTTGTCTCGGAATAATTCCAAAAGTTTTAGTTGCAAATGCTTAGAACATCTATTGTGACGCATTTACAAATTTGCAACCTCACAGGCGAACCGGAACCTCGTGTGATTTCCAAAAATCGATTTTTTGGATTTTATCACCCCCGAAATAATTGCAAAACTTTTGCAAATCGATCTCATGATTTTATTTTGGGAGTAATGTCAGTATTCGAATTTGCAACCCCGCGTGCGATCCGAAATTTGGAGTGATTTGAAAAATCAATTGTTTGAATTTTTGCAATGTTATGCATTTGCATGTCATCCTCAATATTTAAAAAAACGTTCCGTATCTTTAAATTGGTTGCAAATCTGATTCGAGATATTAAATAACACAATTAACACTAATCCAAGTTTGCAGAACTTTTGGAGTTTTGTTCGCGACGAGGTGGCAATATTTCATTTATTGCAATTTGCGCGTGGCGCAGTTGGGTAAGCGCCAGGCTTCCATCAAATACGTTCAACTAACAATACCGGTCACTTCTATGTCTAATGCATTGTTTTCATTTGGGACAACTGCAGCAGCGCCGCCAAGCGTAGAAAGGTGGAAACATGGCGGGAGTTTCTAATATGGCTTGTAATTAAATGCACAGTATTTTAATCAATATTTGCAAAGTAAATAATTCTGCATGAAAGTATAATAATTGAGTTTGCACAGTAGACATTCAAATTAGTATTAAATGCATTCATCAACTGAATATAAATAATAAAAACAAAATATTTAATACAGAATCCACAATATACCGTTGCAATCTAAGTAGATATTTTACTTATTTTTGTTCAGTATAAAGAAACAAAATATAGTGAAACTGTTGTTAAATTAATTATTTATGTGTAGCGATTCGACAAGGAACAGGGCTAAAAAATCGGGCAATTGTCTAGTTTAACGTTCAAATTTCGAAAATCTAACATTGCAAAAAAAATTAAATACTGTACAAATAATTGATTGCGTTTAGGCTTCAACATTGAAAAGAAAAGCTATTAAGCTTTTAGGAGGGATGACATTAGGATTAAAAATTAGTACAAAAAATAATAGTTTTCACTATGTTTATTAACGATATTTAACCACTATTGTACAAAATCATTAATACACATTGTAAACGAGAAGATACAATAATACCCTTTCCTATGGAACTTTGATTAGCACATTACAAATTTATTCGTGTAAAATATTTTTGCTTTTGTTTGGCAAATGGTCATCCAAATTCTCATTGTATTCCTTGATAAAACAATTTATTAACACATTCAATAATTTTTCTATAAATACTTTTTGACAATCACTGCATAAGCGGCAATATAAAGGCAACACTATTTTATTGCGCAAAATTGTTTTTTAATATTTACTTTAGTTGCTAGCAGAGTATCTATAAAATGCGTGTCAAACACCTATACTATTCGACTGCTTGTTTCAAAGGCACAGGTTTCTAGAAAAAGAAAAGCAGCATTATCATACTTTTTCATAGAAATGTGAAGTAGTTTAATATTACCTGGATCATTTTGGGTATTAGTCCAGTCAAATGGTGCTCAAAAAGGGCGAAAAGGGTTAAGTTTTGGTGGAGTTTTGATATTTGGTTCCTATATGTTTTTTGGGTGCTGTACACGAATATCAGGTTTACCAACAAAAATTTTGACCGGAAACATGTTTTTTTAAGCAAAAACGGTGTAAAACCGATTTTTTTTTTTAGTTTTTCTAAAATTATCCGAAAGCTATCTATTTTTCGTGAACATTGAACCTATATGAAATGAAAGAGGATAAAATTTCGTACATTTTATGTACTTCAGGTTTTTTTCTCCAACCAACCGTTCAGCCGCGAGAGCGCCGCGAAGTTATAGTCCAGTCAAATGGTAGAAAATAGGAGAAAGTTTAGGTGGAGTTTTGATATTTGGTTCTTATATGTATTTTGGGTCGCTGTATACGAATATCAGGTGTGCCAATAAGGATTTTGACCGGAAACACGTTTTTCAAGCAAAAACGGTGCAAAAAACCGATGTTTTTAGTTTATCTAAAATTACTCGAAAACTATCCAATTTCGTAAATGTTGGACCTATATGATATAAAAGAGGATAAAACCTCCTACAAATTGTATCTTCTTTCATTTCATATATGTTCAACATTTACGAAAAATGGATAGCTATCGGGTAATTTTAGAAAAACTAAAAAAATCTGTTTTTTACACCGTTTTTGTTTAAAAAAACATGTTTCCGGTCAAAATGTTTGTTGGAAAACCTGATATTCGTGTACAACGACCCAAAAAACATATATAAACCAAATATCAAAACTCCACCGAAACTTTCCCCTATTTTCTACCATTTGACTAGACCAGGGGTGGCGAACCTTTATTGATCTACGTGCCATTTTTTCTAAAGAAATGGTTAATGAGGCCATGACGTGCCATCAAATAATGCCATGTAGTAATAGGCTAAAAATACATATTCCTACGTACATAACCGAGCTAAAAGGCGGGAGCTGAAGAATACTAACCTGGAGGTTGCGGACAGCCTGGAGTGCCGTGCAAACAACGAAAGTGGGCCCCAAAAATCCGCAAGAACGTAGTGAACGTAAGGATTGCAACCATAAATAATTATCCTAATGTTCAGTGGGCTTTCGTTGCTTCCAAATTCTCCCTCACAAACGAACCAAGCTATAATTAAGCTGGTGAAGCACGAAGCCGAGGGGCAACCAAATTATTAAGCGAAGGCTGGGAAGGATGGAAAATACTACCACACGCAATTCAACTCAGGTTATCAAAATCTCCCAAAAATTGGAAAAGGACCACCAGAAAAACTATTGGAATGCAGAGTGGTCTAAATTGATAGCAACATAGCTGTAATTTGCTGAAAAATGTTATCACAAGATGAAAATAGGGTTGCCTAGCTACGCAGGGGAAAATTTATTCAATATTTAAAAATAAATGTGAATAGGGCTGCCTAACGATCCAGGGGAGAACTTACATAAATGCTTAAAGCAAAGAATATAGATAGGGGAAGAAGGACAGCCTTATGGGCTAAAGAGTATATGCTGTAATTTGGGTTGCATAACTATTTACTTGGTTAAATATATCATATTTTGTTCGAAAATGCCGCTGGAAGCTCATAGCGTCAAAGTGATTACCTTATCAGTGGCATTCCTCAGGTAAATGCGTCATTAGCATTCTTGAGCTATAACAGTGTTGCAAGAACTTTCTCTCTACAATTCCAATAGTTTTACAATGGTTGTACCTACCCGAAATAAACTTGTATTCTGCCAAAGAATATTTAAGTAGTTTGATTCTGCTTACATCTAAGTTAAGTTTGTTACAAAGAATATTAAATATAGGTGTATATTCTTTTGTTTGTTTTGTTATTATTTAAAACATTTATTGTCAATCGGATGAACTCGTACCAATAAAATAAAGGTTTTATAAGTTTCACATGCAACACTTTTAAACATTTAATAGGTAGCTAGGTACCTATAAAAATTACATAAGAGGTTTCTAATATAATTTCAACAAAAAGTTCACCGATGAGCACAAGATTATACGGAATACGGATTGTCCCCACTTTATTCTCACAAAATTCTATAATAAATATAGAATTAGCTATGTACAAATAATGAAAAAAAAAACATTAATAAACAATATACGGATTTTATTTAAACATTTTAATACGAGAGGAAATTATTGTTCAAGTAATGTTGACGATTAATATAGTTTACAGTGATATATTTTAAAAAGCAAATAAAAACAAAAATAATATTGTATCTTGTGAAGTTGATACGTATAGAGTACGGCTACTAAAACAGTACACCTTGAATATCTCATTTACTTGATGCATTAAAAAATGTCTATTTAGGCACATTTATGTTCTATGTATTTACGTATCTGCATGATAATTTGTACGTTTACAAGTGGCTGAAATAAAGACAATATTATTATTATTATTAATATTATTTACACTATATGCTAATAATGTTTTCTTAAAACTTACACACGACTTACTATTTTTAAAATAATGTTCAAAATGTTCAAGTAACATCGTAACTATTTTTATTAAAATACTTGAAGGTTTTTTTTAGGTAAATAACACAGTCGCCCGCACCATAGTCTTTTTGCTGTAAAAACAGTTCATTATGATGCACTACAGAGTCACGGCTGCACATATTTTGACACTGATCACAATTAAAACGTAAAAGCGTTTTATGAATGACATAACCAGCTACATATACCGTCGCACAAGATTCTAATGTGGCTTCTTGATTTGGTTGTGTTGAAACTTCTATTACCTCACTGAGTAAACTGAGGTCACCATCTTCTTCATATTGACAACAGCATCTTCATCAACTTCGCAGTTGGAGGTCTCTGTAGGATGCTGCAATTTAACCAGCATGTTAAACTGTAGTGCTTGCCCTCTACGTAAAAATCCTTTGATAGGAGATTATTCCGTACGCTTTTTATCAAGTGCGGTACGTCATATATTGCAAAAATTTTTGCGTCGCAGACAAAAAAATACGGCTGTTCTGCAGTAACTCCTAGATTTAAAAATGCAGCTCGATGTTTTTAATAATGAGGGAAGATAGCTCTCCATGTTTAATGGTACCTGAAGAAACATAAAAGCTGACAGGAATCTTCCATTTGTGAATAAGTCCTCTTGCCATAAACACTAGTGCATGACTACCGATTTTGCTTTTCCGTCCAAGATGTCCTAAATCTTCGAAACTTTCAATCATATCTTGGCGTGGATTATATTCTAGACCTTTCTTTAAATGCATTTCGTCAAGTAATACGACACACTGTTTTTCATCATCGGTCATGCTGTTAACTTTAACAGCCAGTTTTTTCATTAGTTCCGTACTGGTGCCTGTATTAAGTTGGTTTAACCAAAGAGCATATAATGCATTATATTATGCTCTTTGGTTTAACCTTAACCATGAAACTATTGTAGATTTGGAGGGCATAGTAAATTTTAATTTTTCTCTCATAAAAAAGTAGAGGGCTGGAGATTTGTGGTACATATTTAAGGTCAATTCTTTTTCAGCTTCTGTCCAAGGTTGTTTACATTTGTGAGAAAGTTGCATATTTACAAAGACGCGAACGGTTTTTGGTTTCAAACCCAATACATCTAAATTAGCCCCTTTCGTGCACATTGCTTCTTCATATGGTAAATTTGTGATTTTTTTGCCGCCAATTGTCTTCGCAGTTTTGCAATTTTTTGATGTAGCACAATAGAACTACGGCGCTTTCTTGTTTTGGTAGGTGTTGGCATTTCTAACATGGCCTGTTGAAATATGGTTTTTAAAAATAAAACATACTAATAACAGAAAAGATTTTCATGTTGTAGGCTCCATTAAAATGCTTTACAAGCTCATTGTTTTTCCTACATATTTCTACACAATTTATCAGATAATTCAAAACGTCAATAATTTTTCTGTATTTTATGAAACTGCCAACCTTTGTTCATTTTTTGTTATTCAATAAAAACGCTTAAAGAAGTGAAAATTGATCACCCTGTATACTTACTGCTTGGGATTTAGTTTTGATTTAATTAATAAAACTTTAAAAGAAATTTTAACTAATTACACCTTATTTAATTAGTACCTACACGAAGATCGAGCAACAAATTTGGGGAAACTATAAGATTTAAGCCCCTATAATCGGACATCGTGTTAACCTACTATCGATGGAAAATTTAAAAATTTTATTATACAGTGTGGTGATAAAGTTCCACACAAAATTAATAATTTTGTTATTTAATGTTTTTTTGGAAAACCCTGACACGTCAATTTTATTCTTTAAAAAGTGGACATGGCACCGTCCCTAGACTTTCCCATACTGGTAATTGTTCATATTTTCTTTTGCATTTATCAGTATGGTTATTTTCCTAAAACGGCTGCTTGAGCGCTATCGTAAAATCCCGCCTCCTAACATGGTTAGGTAAAAAGTCCCTGAAAATCGTATTTTGTATGGCATAAAAATTCGATTTTTTTATTTTCTGATTCTTTGAAGCAAAATAGTAACGACAATTAGAATAAACAATAAATTTTTCAAAAATAGAAGGGGGAGGGAGGCTTTTGTTTCTGCGCTATGACGTCATTATTAATTTTTTCAAATGAAAATCCCATTTTCCCCCCTTATGTTGATAGATCTCGCCAGTTAAATGGTGATATAAGAAATTAGTACCCCACATAACAATTTTTTGAGAAAAATACACATGAAGTTCAAAAAATTCAGATTTTTTTTAAATTAAAATAACACACCACATCTGTTTCCTTAGAAACGTTAAATTGTTGATTTTGACACATTTGTGAAACAGTGGTAAATGTTTTAAAATCAAAATTAGGTAGTTTTTGTCATAGCTCTTATTTTCATTCAAAATAAATTCTGAATTGTTTGAACTTCATGTGTATTTTTCTCAAAACAATTGTTACCTACGAGGGGCACTAATTTTTTTACATCATCATTTCACTGGTGAGGAGATCTATCAAAATAAGGGGGAAAATTGAGTCTTTTTAAAAAATAAAATGACGTGTTTCGGGGTTTTCCAAAAAAACATTAAATAAGAAAACAATGAATATTGTGCGGGACGTTATCACCACACTGTATACAGAACGGGCATTTTTAAAGGAACTAACCTGTATCATAGACGAATCCGGTATGGTATCTGCATCTAATTGCTTAGGCGAAGCAATATGATCTTCATCCAAATGAAAAGAGCCCGAACAAGACGTCGCTTTACCATAGACCCTTGGCATGATCTCTTTTTTCAATGCGAGTTCTTTGGGCGACACTGGCGATGTTGCGGGGTCAGGCTGCATGGCAGTTTTGTAATTTAAGGGAACAGCATTATGACTCAGCCTATTTTTTCTTGAATTCATAAACTGCTTTTCGGAAAAAATGCATGGTTGAAAAAATCGACCAGTTTCAGTTTTTCGATTATAACAAGTAGGCTATGCGTTTTTTTCGGAAAAACAGAAGCGTCAATAAATTGGCCTCATAAATGTGCACCTTTTTCCCCATTTGACCGAAGTTGTATCTCTTACCGTTTCCGAAATGCCAATGGTGGCACCTCGAAAATGACCCCACTCTGTATAAAATCTTGTGTATATTTTGAGCGCAAAATCAAATTGCCAATTTCGCTCTTATACAAATAGCTGTTAAAATCATAACCTTGCAATTTGGCAACGCTGAGACGCGTTCTTGGGAAAAATGCGACAGGAATCTGTAAATGCGTCTTCGACCGCAGCCGTGAACTAGTTCATTAGTACTGGCGGCGGCTGCTTGAGGGCCAGGCAAGAACTGAGGAGCTTTTAAATAATACGCTAATAACCCATAGGCTGTCCTTCTTCCCCTATCTATATTCTTTGGTTATAGTTGCTTAACCCGAGT
>CALNHX010008765.1:0-56921 GCA_940337035.1 Agriotes lineatus
CTGTTTTATTAGCCTAGCAATATTCACTGTACCTAATATGTACTGTGAAACTTGCCTATCAGGCGTTACAACGGGTTAGAAGGCTAAACTAAAATACTTGGAATCTGCTTGAATCAGAAAAAATTATTAATCTAATAAAGTATACATCCCTGTGTTCCAAACGTGTTATTAGAGGGTTTTTTTACAACTTCAGTACACTCTAAGCGTGTCATTTAGTACCTGTTAATGATGCCAACCTTACTGGAGTTAAAATTTTTATATTAAGAGTTGTACTGACAGTTTTATTAGCCAAGTAATATTCTCTGTAACTAATATGTACTGCAAAACGTGCATTTCAGAGGTTATAAAGTATTAGAGCGCTAAACTATAATACTTGCAATTTTTTCAAACAGAAAAAAATATTGTAGTAGTAATCTGTATGTCAGTGTATTCCAAACGTGTTATTAGAGGTTCTTCTAGAACTCCAGTCCACTCTAAACGTGTCATTCTGTACCTGTTAATGATGTCAACCTTACTGGAGCTATAATTTTTGTATAAAGACTTTTTCTAACAGTATTATTAGCAAAGTAATATTCTCTGTAACTAATATGTATTACTACAATACGTGCATTTCAGACGTTATAACGTGTTAGAAGATTAAACTAAACTACTTGAATTTTCTGAAAGCAGATAGAATGGGGCTATAACACAACGCCCACTGGTCACAAACCCCAACTTAGAATTTGGTCATAAAACCCAACTTCGATTCTGGCCACAACGCCCAACTTGGTCAAGCGCCCAATTTTTAGTTTGGTCACAACGCCCAACTTGGTCATAACGCCCAAAAGCGATATTGGTCATAACGCCCACCGACTTCTGTTATAGGAGAGAGCTATCGACGCCACTTAAACCACCGTTTTGGTCATAATTTCGATTTTGGTCACAACGCCCAACTTGGTCACAACGCCCACTTTTGATTCTGGTCACAACGCCCAACTTGGTCACAACGCCCAATTTCGATTTTGGTCAGAACGCCCAACTTGGCCACAACGCCCAGTTTCGATTTTGGTCAGAACGCCCAACTTGGTCACAACGCCCAACTTTGATTCTGGTCAAAACGCCCAACTTGGTCACAACGTCCACTTTTGATTCTGGTCACAACGCCCAACTTGGTCACAACGCCCACCGACTTCTGTTATAGGAGAGAGCTATCGACGCCACTTAAACCACCGTTTTGGTCATAACACCCAACTTCGATTTTGGTCACAAAGCCCAACTTGGTCACAACGCCCAATTTCGATTTTGGTCACAACGCCCAATTTGGTCACAACGCCCAATTTGGCCACAACGCCCAATTTCGATTTTGGTCACAACGCCCAACTTGGTCACAACGCCCACTTTTGATTCTGGTTACAACGCCCAACTTGGTCACAACGCCCAATTTCGATTTTGGTCAGAACGCCCAACTTGGCCACAACGCCCAATTTCGATTTTGGTCAGAACGCCCAACTTGGTCACAACTCCCAACTTTGATTCTGGTCACAACGCCCAACTTGGTCACAACGTCCACTTTTGATTCTGGTCACAACGCCCAACTTGGTCACAACGCCCAATTTCGATTTTGGTCAGAACGCCCAACTTTGCCACAACGCCCAATTTCGATTTTGGTCAGAACGCCCAACTTGGTCACAACTCCCAACTTTGATTCTGGTCACAACGCCCAACTTGGTCACAACGTCCACTTTTGATTCTGGTCGCAACGCCCAACTTGGTCATAACGCCCAAGTTTGATTTTGGTCACAACGCCCAACTTTGATTTTGGACATATCGCCCAGGCGGCACAGAAAGTAAGAAAAATGTGTATCTAAAATGAATAATAATAATAAATTAAACTTTTAAGATGAGGTAATAATTATTTATTTTTCATAATAATTCAGTGGAGTAAAACGTTGTCCAAAAAGTTTCTAAATTCGGATTATAAAATATAAAGTTGTATTTTTTATATGGAACTCATAGTTAGCTGTGGCATTGTGAGAAAGAGGATTTACTCCCATTTCAGTGACATATGTCGTATGGGATCGAATTATTCATTTTCACTACTTTATAGCAACAATTCACAATTTTTTATATTTCGTCGTTTTCTAGTTGAAAACTTGTGCCATTTACAATATACGTGATTAAACAAAGTTTTTACGTTGTTATAATACCACCGTTTGATTGACAGAATTAATCACGTTTGATTGTTGCTTATAATATTATAGTGTCCTTCATATATCCATTTATCAGAACATTTTATTGTCCATTAAAACCTCTGCAGCTTCTCAAATCAAAAATGCATTTTCAAAAATGTAAACATCCTACTTCTATACGAAGGAGGTTCGAAAATATGAAAATGATTGAAGAAAAAAGTACTCTTATTTTTCAAAATACACAAAAATGTTAATTGGAAGTATTTGTTATAACATATCTATTAATAGTTATTTAACAAACAAGTATGTTAATGAGAGCGATTAATAATCGAGACATTTTAATGCGCGAATGCGTTAATTGTAGATATTATTAATCGCCGATTAACATACGAGTTAGTTACAATATTTTTCCGTACATTATTAATTTGAAGAAAATCTAATTTAATTTCATGAAAAGAATTTGACACTTAAAGTTTTGAGATTAATGGTACCGGGTGACCATAAATGGTTATGATTTTTTTCTTAGGTTGACACTGTTTATGTTGGTGACATTGTAAGTCTACGTCAAATATGAGGTTAGCAAGTTAGGTTTTGAGTCAGTTTGTGTCCAAACTGACGCAAAACCTAACCTGCTAACCTCGAATTTGTCCTCTGTCTAATGCATACAAAGCTCATAAACTGTATTCCAACTCATTTTATTACCTTTGTTCACATTATCCGCCACCAATCTGTATAAAATAACTAGCAATTTAACCAATTCTGTCATTTCAACCCAACGTGCCTTCCGCGAGAGAACATTAGAGGCATTAAAATTTCGACGGAAAACTCAATGGGTGAAAATTCAGAATACACATTACAAGACTTAGCAAATTCTTAACATTCAGATACCTACAATACCTAATTATCTTGTCTTTTGCTAAGGGAGGTCAAATTTATTTTTGTGAACAAGCGTGGTCGCTGTCGCAGAGTCTACAGGTTAAGGCAATTTCGATGTTTTCATAAGAAATCTCGATAACTATAGGAGATTTGGGAAAATGGACCCATTGGCGTAACTAGGATTTTTGGCTGGGGAGGGCCAGGCCCCCAACCAACCATCGCCAATACCTATGAAGACATGAATTTACGTACATACATAACTTTTTCGCATACATTTATTTACATATTCTTTGACGCTGTTATACGAGGGTAGCCGCGTAAATTTCTGCAATCTAATAAAACAAAAGTTTTGTAGCCAAAATTTGTTTTTATTATTGTTTCTCAAAATATTTGCCCTTAAACTCGCATTCGGTAAAACCAATCTTCAAAACAAATGCCACTCTTCTTGAGTCACTAGAGAAACAAGGTTTTTGAAGCTTTCCACAGCATCTTCGGGAGTTGAAAACCGCACACCACGCATTTTATCCTTTAATGGAGGAAATAGAAAGTAATCGGAAGGTAATAGGTCGGAACTGTATGGGGGATAACTTCGCAATTTTAATCCGGAAGTCTCTAAAAGTGATTTTGTTTGATATGCGGTATGACTAAAAGCATTGTCATGGTGCAGAACAATCTCATTTCTTGGGAGCTGTAAACGAGCTTTTTGAATAACGCCTGGCAGCCATACTGTTGTGTACCATTCTACAGTAACCGTACGTCTATTTTCAAGCACGACAGTTGCGATAGGTCGTGATTTTGAGAAGAAGCAAGCAATCATTTTCTTACCAACTCTTCGAGATCTCCTCATTTTAACTAGATTATGCGCTGTTGGAAACATCCATTGGGCAGACTGTAACTTAGGTTCTAGTTCAAATGCATATATCCAGCTTTCGTCACCAGTTATGATGTAAACTGCTTTATATCTACCTTCATTATATTTCTTTTACCAATCCACATGCTGTTGTTGTGTTTCTGTTAAACTGTGTGGTATCCACCCACAACAGACTGTTCTTACACCCAAATGATTATGTAAAATCTTATTTATTGCAGTCATGTCAATGTCCAAGACGCTTTCAATAATTTTATACGTGACTCGATTGTCCTACTGAATCATTCTTCTCACAGCGTTTATGTTCGTATCGGTAACTGCAGAAATTGGTTCTCCTTCGCAAAAATCGTCACTAACTGACACTCGTTCAAATTTAAATTCATTAAACCAACAATAGACAGTCCTCTGATGCGAAGGCACTTGGGTCACCAAAGCAGCACGAAGCCATCCAAAACTTTCTTTCGGAGATATGGAACTTTTGAAGGCATGGTAAATTAGGGCTCTAAAATTTTCTCTCGTTACATTTATTTTTGCTGCACAACACTTATTTCAAAATTAACTATGTAATAACTGTTGCAATGATCAAAACTAAATTTGGACTGTTAAACTAGAAAACAACAAACATTGGTTTTCTGTCAAGTTTGATTTCCATGGTGCACTTGATCTGTTGCTTTGCAGAAATTATGGGTGCTACCCTCGTAATACTATTTGTCTGAGTAGCATATTAATAAATTATTTCTCGGTTCATAAACAACATAAAAAATGTATAGATTACTTCTTGCAACTAAATGAAGTTGGCGGTAAAAATATTATTCCAGGAGAAACATATTTTTTTGGGAAACATCACTTGCTTTTCATTTACACATTTTTGAGCCACAATTTTTAGTTTTTTTCAGTATCGTCAAAGCAAATACTTTCTTGAAAATATCAATATCCTCTTAATTGTTATTGTGATTTCTCTTTGTTCTGTCTTGGGCTAGCAACTGTGGAAATTCAAACACCACAAAAGTTACTTTGTTTACATAGAACACTATTAAACATAAAATTCTGGATCATACTCTTCAAAGCTATAAACTCAACTCTTTAGGCAAGACAAACCTCCAAATAGCAAGTCACCGTAAGTCTGAACTGGATAAGCCTATAATAGGTAGTTAGCTGTATGTGCCCAGGGAGTAGTTAGCAATGCATTCAAGTTATCAGCTCATTTACTTACCCGCATATGAAATAATTGCAATTATATTTTTCTGTGCACATAAATTGGTTTTTTATTTATAGAAAACTTAAGAGAAAATAACTAAAATGGTGCACAATTAACTAAAAAAACAGTCTTTTCAAAGTAATTATTAGCTAACTAATAATGTTTTCTCTTGCATATTATTATTCACTAGCGTTCTGCACCCAAATTGGGCGTGAAATAATTCTTTTAATGCAATTTGTACACGAGTGATCCATTTTGTGTGTCGAGTTAATTTTGAGGTTAGCTATTAACAAAAAAATCCACATAAATAAAGTCACTTATAAAAACTTGAAACCCCTACTTACTTGCGTAGTCTTGAGTCGATTGACACCAAAATCAGCCAATTCGGCCTACGTGTTCGCTCTCAAAGTGGCGTCAAGCAAGCAAGCAATGAAAATTATTATTATGTTGGATTCGAGCCATCCGTCCAACAAATGGTATTTATACTATAATGTTTTTAAGCCAAAAAGGTAATAAAGCCACAAAATGTAAGAATGTGTGGGGGTCGATAACCAACCCCTTAGTTTAAATGGGTTAATAATAAAAACAGATTTTTATTTAACTTCTATTTTTCTGGGGTGGGCCAGACGGCACTCTGGGGAGGGCCTGGCCCCCCTGGCACCCCCCGATAGTTACGCCAATGAATGGACCCCCATCCTCGAACTCTTTTTTCGACAAAAGCTTAATGGTTTAAACCAAAATGGGCTACCGTCTTTTGTTTTCGAGTTATATACAAAAATTGAATTTTTCGATTTTTCGTTTTTTGACAATATCTCTCTTATTTATAAAAATAGATAAAAGTAATTTGATGTTCTTCTGGCACCTTTTCGATACGAATGCAGTGGGTAGTCAAATGGGCGTAACTTGGGGTATTACTTCGGGGGGGGGGGGGGGGACACATCAAATATCTGTCCACCACATAAAAATGTAAACTGTCGAAACAGCTTCCTAGATTGCAAAAAATGCTGCACTTGCAAAATCATGCTCGACTAACTACTGAAATAATGTACAATGAAAATTTTAAAAAAATGTAATGTCTCAGTTCAATATCGGTTACTATTTATTATCATTATTATTAGAATTATACATTTTTCAGATTGAAGAATTAATAAGCACAATAAACTTTTTGTACCAAAGTACACTTCAGTTTATGTATTAATTTGAAATTTTGTTAACAGCTGTTTAATTATATTAGGCATTAGGAGATATTCAGCTACTTTAAGAAACAGGAACAATTACTGTGATTAAGTTATCATTTTCCTAGTTGTTATTGAACCAAGGAGAATGATAACATACAGCAATAGTCAATTACATAAATGGTAAAATTTTTTATTCTAAAAAACATTTTTTAATAGGAAATAATGTAACGTTTCGCAGTATTAATTTTTCTGCATCATCAGACATATGGTTTAATAATATTAAATATAATAAAAACATGTTCAATGATTTTCTGAAAATATTTTCATATGCATCTTGTAGTAGTTTATGAAAAATGTACATTTAAGTGTTTTAATTTAAACTGTTTTTTATTTAGTATGTTAATACAATATGGCAAGAGTAACTTCTCTCAGTTATTAAAAATAAAAATGTTTGTAGGTATGTGTCGTATACTGTTTATGTGATACATAAAAACGTGCTATTGATGTTGTGTACGTTTCTTTTTTATTATATTTTTCTTCTTTGATATAATTGGCTGGGTAAGCAATTATAATTTCATTGCATACGATGAGGGTATGAAGTTCCAAAGTGTTTTAATTTGGGGTTAGATTTAGTAATAATTTATAATCTTTTTGTTTTAATTTTTCTCTCCTATTTTATTCGCTTGGTATGCATTTGTAAAATTTTTTGCTTACGATGAAAATCAAGTGCGTTTTAGTTTGAGGTTAATAAACAATTTTTATCTGTGTGAAATTGTTGAGGATTGTGGTTCTTGATTTAATACGGTATGCATGTACAGGTGACCATGTGTTTTTTAAAAGTTTTTAACCAAGCGAATAAAATAGGAGAGAAAAATTAAAACAAAAAGATTATAAATTATTACTAAATCTAACTCCAAATTAAAACACTTTGGAACTTCATACCCTCATCGTATACAATGAAATTATAATTGCTTACCCAGCCAATTATATCAAAGAAGAAAAATATAATAAAAAAGAAACGTACACAACATCAAGGATCAACACAGTAGCACGTTTTTATGTATCACATAAACAGTATACGACACATACCTACAAACATTTTTATTTTTAATAACAGAGAAGTTACTCTTGCCATATTGTATTAACATACTAAATAAAAAACAGTTTAAATTAAAACACTTAAATGTACATTTTTCATAAACTACTACAAGATGCATATGAAAATATTTTCAGAAAATCATTGAACATGTTTTTATTATATTTAATATTATTAAACCATATGTCTATTTTATTATTTAATTATGCTTAATGTGCTTTAACTACACGGTCATTAGCACAAAGTAACGTAACATATTTTACAATAACTTCATTAAATTAGTAATTTTAAAGAATTTGATAAGGATGGGAGGATTTTTGAAGGCGTCGTCTATTGTTCGAGGTATGTGAAGGTTATTTCTGGAATCATCGTATTTCTTGCATTCTATTAAGATGTGGTCGGTTGTGAGGGGTACATTACACACATCACAGTTTGGTCGTTCACTTTTCTCTAGCAAGTAAGAAAGTGTTAATCGACTGTGTCCAATTTTCAGCCTGGTAAAGCATACTTTTTGACGTCGACTATTGGGTTGGTAAAAGAGAATGGATTTGGTGTCAAATCGATTTGCACATGTTGTCTTCAATTCGTTTTCTGTTTGCTGAGTTAGGCAGTCTTTAAAGTTGTTCTTGCCGTCGTAATGGGTAATATAGTTGAAGTTGACAGCTTCATTCGAGGATATTGCGTCTTTTGCGTACCTATCTGCGTCTTCGTTACCTGGAATTCCGGTGTGTGAAGGTACCCATGCAAATTGAAGCATCTTTCCCGTGCGGGTGATAGTGGTTACTAACTTTTGGATTTGGCATAATAGAGATTCGTTCGGATACAGGTTTCCTATGGCTTGAAGGGCACTTTTGAAGTCCGAGCACAGTAGGTAATTGCCGCCTGTTTGGCCCTGGATCCATTCTAATGCTTTTAATATGGCAATGACTTCTCCTGTGAAAACACTGGTGTTTGGATGTAGGCGAACTTTAACGTTGATGTCACGAGTGACAAAAGCTGCCCCTACTCCGATATCGTTTTTCGACGCGTCTGTGAATATATATGTGTAATTCGAGAACAGGTACTTGTGGCAAAGTTAATTAAAACTGGCCCGAATTATTGCACAATTGTTATCAGTCTTGGTGATCGGTAAGAGATCAAAATTGACACTAAGAGAGGAGTGTGCCCAGGGAGCCATTTCTGGTGTAACTTTGGAGACAATTTGGGGAAATTGTAGGCTAACCTGGTTTAATAATTGTATGATTCTGTAGTGGGATGGTTTAGGAAGATGGGGTTTTTTGTCATAGACTGAGTGGAACAGTGGGTCAAATATTGAGTGATAGACAGGGTTTTGGGGGGGTGGAGGCTACTGATGAAGCGTATTTGAGTAAAAGTATTTCTCTTCTTCGTTGCAGTGGAAGTTCTTTGGCATTACAAAGAACTTTGCTGGTTGGACTAGTTATATAAGCTCATGTGACAATCCTTATAGCGGTATTGTGCACCCCATTCAATACTTTTAATTTATTGGGATTAGCTGATGCTTAAACTATTGAGCCATAGTCAGTTTAGAGCGAATCAGGGTTCTGTACATTGTCATTAAGGTTGGCGTATCTGCTCCCCAGTCATACTTTGCTAGAGCTTTCAGGATATTTATTTTAGATTTACACTTGTTTTTAAGTGTCTCTAAGTGTGTACACCAAGAATGTCGCTTATCGAAGATCAGTCCAAGTAGCTTGACGTGTGCACTATATTCAATCGGGTGGTTGTTTAATTTTAATCTGGGTTCCTGATTGTGTAGATCTTTTTTGCGGAAATGGATAGCTTTTGTTTTACTTGGAGAGAATTTGAACCCTGATATTTGTGACCAATTTGCCAAGTTGTCGATAGCATTCTGTAAATGATTTTGGATGGAAGTTAAATCCTTGCCCTTGCAATAAATTGTAATATCGTCTGCAAATAGGCTGATGTTTATAGGTGGAGCAATGTTATTTGTGACGTCATTGATTGCTATTAGAAAAAGCGTAACGCTCAAGATTGACCCTTGGGCGACTCCATTCTGTTGGATCATGGTGGATGAGTAATGTCCGTTATATTTTACTTTAAACCTTCTTTCTTCTAGAAAGTTGTTTA
Source organism: Agriotes lineatus (assembly GCA_940337035.1). Taxonomy (NCBI): domain Eukaryota; kingdom Metazoa; phylum Arthropoda; class Insecta; order Coleoptera; family Elateridae; genus Agriotes; species Agriotes lineatus. Next base: position 9,494 of record CALNHX010008765.1, read on the forward strand.
AAAAGGCTAGTAAATTTCCGTTTAAACCGCAGTCCATGAGAGATTTTAGGATACGATATCGCCACGCCATATCAAAAACCTTTTGTAGGTCAAAACATACGGCGATTAAGTGAGACTTATTAGCAAAGGAATCACATATGTCGGAATCTAGGCGAATTAATTGGTCATAAGTAGAGCGATTACACCTGAAGCCACTTTGGTACATGGACAGTATGTTATTGTATTCGAGGAACCAACATAGCCTATTGTTTAATATTTTTTCTAACAGTTTGCAGAGAGTACAGGTGAGGGATATTGGTCGATAGCTTGAAGGGTTGGATCTGTCCTTATCAGATTTATAGATTGGGATGACTATGGCTTCCTGCCAAGCTGAAGGAAATTGATGATTATTCCACAGCACATTATACTCGTATATATCTAGCAGCTTATTTTTGGCGTTTCTGGACAACTTTTGAAGAAATATAAACGGTATGTCATCAGGACCGGGTGCTGAGTTCCGACATCCCTGTAAGGCGAAATCAAGCTCTCGTCTAGTAATGGGAGAATTAATGGGGTTTGTTGGGTCATTTGTTATTGATATTGGTGTTTCGTTAGTTTTTCGGTGCTGTTCAAAAGCGTGATCGTAATTATCGTTGGATGAAGTATTTGCGAATGTGTTGGCTAGAGTTTCACCTATTTCAGGTGCTGAGGTTACAATTGTGTTTTGAGTTTTAAGTGCAGTAATACTTCGTAGAGAAGAATTGCCCTTAAAAGCACTTAGTTTCCTCCAGACTTCGGATATATTCGTATTGATATTTAGAGACGATACGTATGACTTCCAGGACTCCGCTTTTCTAGTTTTCATTAGTTTTCTTGCTCTGGCTCCATATTTCTTAAATATGATAAAGTTTTTAAGGTTGGGGTGCTTTTTGTATATACGAAATGCCCTTTTACTTTCTTTTATGACTTTCGAACAATCTTGATTCCACCAAGGCACAGATTTGCGTTTGACTGGAGGATTAGTTCTGCCAATCGTTGTATCGGCTGTTTCAACTACTATTTGGGAAAATTGGGAAACTAATGTATCGGGGTCAATTTTAGTATTAATCAGGTTCAGTTTGGAATCGAAAGATAGCGAAAATTGGTCCCAGTCAGCTGTTAAAAGTTTCCATCTCGAAACAGGGCTATAAGTCTGTTTGGGGGAATCAACGAAATTAATTTGGATTAGGAAGTGATCGCTATCATAGATGTGAGGAAGGACTTCCCATGATATATCTACAGATAGCTGACATAAGGTTATTTTTTTGGGATATGAAAACTGCAGAGCTCCAGCTTCAATACTAGTAGTAATTGGTACACTTTGATAGATATGTGCGTTTTTTATAAAAATTGCTACTCCACCGCTCGCTATGTTTTGATTGTCGCGATTTTTATGATATGAAGAGTAACCTTTGAGGGTTGCAAAGTTGTTTTTCTTAAAATTGGTTTCTTGGATACAGAGCACATCGGGGAGGTAGTCGGATATAAGTAGATTGATATTTTCTAAACGGGTATAATACCCGTTGACGTTCCATTATATGACTGTGAATTTTAATTAATAAGTGGAGTGCGTTGAGCTAGAGTCTGAGTCGGAAAGCTGGGATAGTTTTTTTCGTATTCGGGTACATCGATTTTTAATGCTTCTGTGGTTGAGGTGTGGGTAGATATCACTAATCATGTTTGTAATTCCTTCGATATCTTTCGAGTAGGTTAAAGCCACGCTAATGAGGTCTTCTGCGCTGTATGAATTTTCTAAAAAGTCTTTGAAAAGATCATAAGATAAAACGTAGTTTCTGGTGGTGTTTTTCAGTAGCTTTTCTGCGGGTTTTAATTGCTCTGTAAGAGTTTGACTAAGATTGGGGTCTATTTGTGTCGTTTTAAATTTTTTTGTTTTTGGAGTGGGTTTTTTGAACGGTTCTTCATTTTCTGACTCATTCGCTTCGTTGCTCTGGTTTTCTGTAGTTTGGAGAGTATCTCTTTGAGTTTCGCTTGCGGTGCTGGATGATACTTGTCTTTTTAATCCTTTTTGTGGTAAGTTATACTCTACTTGCATTTGGGTGGCTTGTGGCACAACTGTTTCCTCATTAGTATGGATATTCACTTCGTTGATGTTGGTGAGATTAATGGGGCATCGAGCTGCTGGATGCCCGGCTTGTTTGCAAACGTAACAAGACATCCCGTCTGAAGAGATAAAGATTCTGTAAGTTGCCTCGTCGTGCTGGACAAGAGTATTATCTGGGATATTTTTACATTCTTCGGAAATATAGATTTGCCGACGGAAGCTAAGAATGTGCGAAAATCCTTCGTCAGATAGGCCTGCACGTAGGAATGTCATTGGAGATACGAGCTGTAAACCTTTTGTGGCAAGCACATTTTCGATGGCTTCATGTGGTATCGTGGGAGACACATTAGATAGCACAATTCTTGTTGCGGGGCTTATCAAACGCCGTAATTTTAATTTATTTTCCCCAATTTGTATTTGATTGAATGTTTTATTAATTATTTCGTCGACTACTTCTTTGCTTGATAAATATACGCAAAAACGATTATTTGAGATTTTTGAGGCGAAACGAATGTGGCCTGCATTTGCAATTTTGGCTATTGCTTTTATGTATTCTATTTGGGGTAGCCCCTCAATCGTGTCTATGACTATGGCTTGGTCTTTTTTAGGAAACATCGCATGACGGGATTTGGAAACAGAAGAGAATGTTCGTTGGGTGCTTTCGTGGGTTGTTGGGTTCAAGGTAAGAGTCTGTAGGCCAGGGATAAAACTTTCAGGATTTGTCATTTTAGAGATATGATGTTTTTGCTAACCTGGGGTGAGATAGGCATCTGTCCCGGTAAGAACACTCGTGCACTTGTTTTTAAAATAATAACCATTCACTGAGCGCTCATATCTACAACCGTCTCACACCACTACTTCAAATAAACTCCAAACCATATGTCTGATGAAGCAGAAAAATTAATACTGCGAAACGTTACATTATTTCCTATTAAAAAATGTTTTTTAGAATAAAAAATTTTACTATTTATGTAATTGACTATTGCTGTAAGTAGAACAGTTGGGTAGATAGCGGCCATTTTGTGTTGGGACATGGCGGCCATCTTGTTTAATCGGATCAATTAAAAGTCAATTAAACCGCGAATTAAACCGCGAATCAGATGCTCTAATTAATGTCGCGGATTGACCTAATTATTTTTGATGTGTGCTACTGATTAAATTACGCATTAGCTTCCGATTAAATTACGCATTAGATTTTTTATTTTCTTCCGGAATTACGCGGCGGCCATTTTTAATTTTCGCGGGAATATTTGAAATTTTAATTTTTTCCGATTTTTTTTCTAAGTTCCATTATTTGAATTTTAAACTTCCCGGGTGTCAGCAGCCATCTTGGTTTTCTGCGCGCGCACTTCTAGCGGAAATATTTGAATTTCAAACTGTTAAATCTATCTCGCTCTTATGCCCCCTTGGTTGTCTCTCTCGTGCATTCACAGAAGGACTATTTATATTTAAAAAAAGCTATTTGCGTCGGGCCCAAGTGGGATTCGAACCCTAGTTGCCTGGCCAGTATCTCCTAGACCTAACCCCTAGACTAGCGAGGTGTCTTAGAAATTTAAGGTTTTGAGCGGTGTGCCATTCCGCTAGAGTACCGCTATGCTGTCATATTATAAAATTATTTATTTCCTGAAAATTATAATTAATAACAGATGAACTGCATTGTGCATAATTTAGAACCATAGTAATATTTTTAAAAGGCGTCTTCGTAAGTGTTTCATTTTATCAATAACTTGTTTTATGTAGCGGGCTGTAAATTTTAATCGACAAAAAATGCATTGTTACCGGGGGATTGCGTCTGCTGGACCTTTGTAGCTTATTGTGTTTAAAGCTTGATATAATTAAAAAAAAAAAACCGATATTACGATTGGATGTGCCATCATTACTTATATAATTTGTGCCTGCTATATGGCTGGATTATCGAGATTCTCATTGAACTTTCTCTTTTGTTCTGCAGAGAAACCTTGTCTGACGTCATGACCTCGGTGCATTTTCAAACAAAGAACCAGATTCTAGAAATTCATCGAGTTACAAATTTGAGTTTAATATATTCCTGACATACTTCTGTTGTGCCCTCGCCCATATAAAATAAGACATACGCATTAAATAAAATGTATTAAATTATTTAAATAGTTTTATTAAGCATCGTAATGGAATGCACCAAGATTTAAATCAGCATGCATTGTTCGTCTGGATCGAGCAGTACGTACTCCAACGGTTTCTAGTCTTGCTTGGTTGACAGACGACAGAATGCACGGTTACCGGTCAGCGCAGCCAACGGCTTGGCGCTAAAATCCCTGTGACACAAAATCTAGTGGGATAAGCTTGCCTGGTTAATAAAGCACTCTAGTTCATATGATTTTTGTCGCTTTTAAAAATAAATAGACATTATTTTTTTCGTGCTTGAGTTTTATAATTACGCTGAGCCCTTTGTGGCTTGATTACGTCATTCCGAAGTCTGCTAGTTTAAAAATTAAATGGGGGATAAGAGGTAAAGCCAGATCGTAAATATAAAAACGAGTTACAAATTTGATTTTAATATATTCCTGAAATACTAAGTATGAAAAAGTCTCATATAGGTAAAAAAGCCGGGTTGTGTTGCTCTCAGCTACAGTGTTTCGGCTACTTTTCAAGTCGTAAATATAAAAACGAGCTACAAATTTGATTTTAATATAGTCCTGAAATACTAAGTATGAAAAGATCTCATATAATATTATTAAATTATTTATTAAACCACGGCTATTATCCATTTTTCATATTTGAAATGCTAGAATATGTTTAATTTTACGGTTCTATGTGTAATTACAAAAGACATTATAGCACCGATGCGAACTTCCTATTTTGTCATCCTCAAATGGCCTAACCGGTCGTTGCCTGTCGGTCACAATTATATATATCAGCAATAACATGAACAAGAAGATATACGTATTGCTTGAGTAAGAAAGAGATAAACATATAATCCGTTCACGACCTTTTTGGGACAGAGTTGGCTATTATTTTTTCTTTTCATGTTGGACTAACTGATTCGGTGATGTAGCGGATGCAACTTTTTTTCTGTCAGTGTCTGTTCGACATTTTCTTGCCACCACATTGCCAAACTTATTATTTTAATATTCGTAAGAAAATAAATGCTTTATCAAGTGTGTAAAAGTAATTTTAATTTCCGTCAAAGGAAAAATCAAAATGCCCAATATAATTTTGCTACAACAAAAAATTTCCATTAAACGATGCTAGTTGCAGTTTAAAAACGACAGACCAGATCTAAAAGAACACGAGTTGATGTCGAGACTAGAGAGAGATCCGGCAACAATGTACCTATTCAGAAAATATAACCTTAAACTGAAAACAACCTAACCTAACAGAAAAAGTGTCAGTTTGCATTAGGGGGTTTAGTTGCCGCAGAGGTACTGCCAACAAAATTACTAGATTACGAAAATACGTCTGTGTTGACGACCAATGAAAATAAATTTGAATAAAAATACGCAAAAATTACGAAAAGACGTATGTGTTGATCCCCAAAGTAACAAAAATTTGAATAAAAACGCACAATTTCGTTGAAAATCTTTACAAAGCGACTTTATAGTACCGAAAAAATGATGTAAAAAAGTTTTAAGAGTTATTTCTAAGCATAATTTTGCAAACGTTTAACAAATAAACCGTAATTTTTTAAAGTACATCACACAATTATGAAATCGTAGTTCAATTTATATGAATTTTCGATACTTTGTATGTGAAAAAATAGCTTCAATTACTAATATTTGAATAAAAACATGCAATTTTCAAAGCATTTCGTTCAAAATTTTAGAAAATCGACAGCATCTCCCATGAAAATTTATAAAAATTAGCATCTTGTCACATTAAATTCTGTAAAAACGACAAAAAAACAATATTTTTTTCACAACTTTTATTGAAAAATAGTAAAATTTTACGAAAATACGTCTGTGTTGACGACAAATGAAAATAAATTTGAATATAAACACGCAAAAATTACGAAAAGACGTATGTGTTGACCCCCAAAGTAACAAAAATTTGAATAAAATTACGCAATCATACAGCATCTCACATAAATTTTTGCAAATATCGACATCATGTCACATAAATTATTCAAAAAACTGTCATCACGTCACTTGAAATTATACAAAATACGATATTTTTATTCAAAACACGATGAAAATTGAACAAAAATCACGCAATCACACATCATATCACATAAATTTACACAAAAATCGACATCATGTTACATAAATTTGCAAACGTTTAACAAATAAACCGTAATTTTTTAAAGTACATCACACAATTATGAAATCATAGTTCAATTTATATGAATTTTCGATACTTTGTATGTGAAAAAATAGCTTCAATTACTAATATTTGAATAGAAACACGCAAAAATTACGAAAAGACGTATGTGTTGACCCCCAAAGTAACAAAAATTTGAATAAAATCACGCAATCATACAGCATCTCACATAAATTTTCACAAAAATCGACATCATGTCACATAAATTATACAAAAACTGTCATCATGTCACTTGAAATTATACAAAAAACGACATTTTTACTAAACACACGACGAAAATTGAACAAAAATCACGCAATTACAAGCCATCCCACATAAATTTTCAGAAAAATCGACATCATGTTACATAAAATAGGCATAATTTTGCAAATGTTTTACACTTTTTATAAAATGCATCGCTCAAAATTAAAAGAAATAGCAATTTCGTTGAAAAAATCTACTACCACAATCATTTCGATAAACAAAATTCAAAAATCTTATACTTTTGACGGAAATATATGTATGTTGACCACAAATTAACATAATTTTTAAATAAAAACGCGCAATTCGTTGAAAAAAATATTCTGACACAACCAAAACACGCAATTTCATTGAAAAATATATATATGTTGTCAACAAATTAACATAAATTTGAATAAAAACACGTAATTTTGTTGAAAAAATGTTCTGTCCCCGTCATTTCACTTAAAATTTTACAAAACTGCCATCATAACACTTGAAATTATACAAAATATATGTATGTTGATCACAAATTAACATAAAACTGAATAAAACACACAATTTCGTTGAAAAATTTGCAAATCTTTTACACTTTTTATAAAATGTGTCGCTCAAAATTAAAAGAAATCACAATTTTTAAATTATATCACACCATTATAAAATCGTAGATTGATTTTTTTTGAAATTTTACACTTTGTAACTGTAAAATAACTTCAAATACTAATATTTTAGCTTTAGATTTTGTAATTATTGCAGATTCGTGAAAAACAAAAGCAGAGTAGAAATAAAAACACAAACACTTTCTAATAAACAAATATATTGTTCTTATTTCGTACAATACTTAATAATATAAAAATAAATGTACAGCTGAATGTCTCATTTTTCTAAAAATCCGCTAGCAATTTACAAAACTGTAGTTTGAGGTGCACGACATTTCAAATTAAAAAGACTGCAAGTAATAAAAGCAGAATTTCATTGTGTAATTTTAAAGTTTAAGATGCACCCAATCTAGAATTCCCTTCGTTTTTGGTGTTGATGACATCTGCCTTAGAGGCGTTTTTCTAACGGCCCTTTTTTGGAGGCGTTTCCTTATCGGCGCTCTTCTGACTGAACCTTTTTGATGTGGACTTGGATGAGTAGCTGGTGTTTTTAATTTATATTCTAAATCGGACTCGCAGTTATCAGTTTCCATTTCGGTTTTTCCTGTAGTACCAGTCGGGGTTGGCTTCTTTTGCTGTTTAGGTTTAGCTAGCAGCACATTAGCAACGTTAAGGTCTTTGATGTAATCAGCAAACTGTAGGCGTCCGGGTGGATTAATAGTTTTTCGAGGCCGCAGAGTGTCGTGAATTAAATCGACTATGTTAGACGCCGGTAAAATTTCACCCTTTATAGTAACGGTGCCCTTGTGATCCCAGCTCACATCGCTTGAGGTACTCAAAATGCGTAGGAAAACTTCAGCTTTTTTCTTAAAAGTTTTGGGAAGTGTAGATAAAATAACGGCATTTGATAGGCTGTCACTGGTTGTTTCAATAGGTATTTTGATTGGCTGCCGCGCCTGGTTTGTGAAATGAAGGAATCGTTGTAAAACCTGATTGTACTGGATCCATTTATCGTGATCAGTTAATTTGGACTTTAAAACGTTTTGCATTTCGTCATCAAGCTGTGATAATATATTTTTCTCCGCATCATCGCCAGACTTAAGACGTTGGACAAATTCCGGCGATACAATCAACATCTTCCGCTCTTTGTCCATTTTAGTCGAAAAGGAGCTCAGTCGTTTGTTCTAGTAGAGCCGTCGTGAATAAACTAGCTTAAAATCAAGACTTTCATAATAAATATATTAAAAAAAATATGACAGGTACGGGAATCGAACCCGTATTCTCTCTCGAGATCAGAACTTGAATCTGACGCCTTAACCATTCGGTCCAACCTGCCTCCCTATATAAACGACCACTCTCTGCATAATTAAGAAAACATATAGTTTAAAAAGCCTTCTGCATGCAATTTCAAACAATATTTCATATAAATTAAGCCATGTACAAATTTCTTAATCAGGTTTTGATACATATTTTATCGAAAGACTTGACCCTCAGATGCCGTTTTATTATTTGTCGTGATGCGGCATCGCTGAATTTACAAGAGCCATCCTGTCTGCTGTGTGACGTACGCAGTGTTTCCATACCTTTTTATTTTAAAATTCTATAAAATCAGAGGTCCAAACTGCTGCCGCATCAGGTAATAGAGTACAATGGTTTAAAACGTGTTAGTGCGGCATCAGTCGAGCCTCTGGTTTTTATAGAATTTTAAAATAAAAAGGTATGGAAACACTGCGTACGTCACACAGCAGACAGGATGGCTCTTGTAAATTCAACGATGACGCATCACGACAAATAATAAAAGGCAGCTGAGGGTCAAGTCTTTCGATAAAATATGTATCAAAACCTGATTAAGAAATTTGTACATGGCTTAATTTATATGAAATATTGTTTGAAATTGCATGCAGAAGGCTTTTTAAACTATATGTTTTCTTAATTATGCAGAGAGTGGTCGTTTATATAGGGAGGCAGGTTGGACCGAATGGTTAAGGCGTCAGATTCAAGTTCTGATCTCGAGAGAGAAATACGGGTTCGATTTCCCGTACCTGTCATATTTTTTTAAATATATTTATTATGAAAGTCTTGATTTTAAGCTAGTTTATTCACGACGGCTCTACTAGAACAAACGACTGAGCTCCTTTTCGACTAAAATGGACAAAGAGCGGAAGATGTTGATTGTATCGCCGGAATTTGTCCAACGTCTTAAGTCTGGCGATGATGCGGAGAAAAATATATTTATTTGTTCCTCACTTGTAAACATGAATTTATGAAGTCACTGTATTCACCTTGAAAATGTTTTCTTAACTGGCTAGCCAGTAAATTTTTTACTGGCTAGCATGTTACATTTTACAAGCGTGCTCATAGATAAATGATAGCGTGCAAAGCCAGAGTTGTCTTCCTTAGTATGTGTCACAATGATGAATTTAGTTGCTTGTCAGTTTGACATTTTGAATAAATGGTGAATTTCTAGTTATTTACAAGTGAGGAACAAATAAAACATTCAACAATACACGCCAGGTAACCATTTTTACTGGCTCAAGGATATGACAGGCTCGCCTAACGGCTCGCCAGTCATCCCAATCCTATCGCCAGTGAAACCTGTTTTACCTGGCTTGTAATGTTAAATACTATATCACAGCTTGATGACGAAATGCAAAAAGTTTTAAAGTCCAAATTAACTGATCACGATAAATGGATCCAGTTCAATCAGGTTTTACAACGATTCCTTCATTTCACAAAACTCTAGGCGCTGGCAGCCAATCAAAATACCTATTGAAACAACCAGTGACAGCCTATCAAAATGCCGTTATTTTATCTACACTTCCCAAAAACTTTTAAGAAAAAAAGCTGAAGTTTTCCTACGCATTTTGAGTACCTCAAGCGATGTGAGCTGGGATCACAAGGGCACCGTTACTATAAAGGGTGAAATTTTACCGGCGTCTAACATAGTCGATTTAATTCACGACACTCTGCGGCCTCGAAAAACTATTAATCCACCCGGACGCCTACAGTTTGCTGATTACATCAAAGACCTTAACGTTGCTAATGTGCTTGCTAGCTAAACCTAAACAGCAAAAGAAGCCAACCCCGACTGGTACTACAGGAAAAACCGAAATGGAAACTGATAACTGCGATTCTGATTTAGAATATAAATTAAAAACACCAGCTACTCATCCAAGTCCACATCAAAAAGGTTCAGTCAGAAGAACGCCGATAAGGAAACGCCTCCAAAAAAAAGGGCCGTTAGAAAAACGCCTCTAAGGCAGATGTCATCAACACCAAAAACGAAGGGAATTCTAGATTGGGTGCATCTTAAACTTTAAAATTACACAATTGAAATTCTGATTTTATTACTTGCAGTCTTTTTAATTTGAAATGTCGTGCACCTCAAACTACAGTTTTGTAAATTGCTAGCGAATTTTTAGAAATAAGACATTCTGCTGTACATTTATATTTATATTATTAAGTATTATACGAAATAAGAACAATATATTTGTTTATTGCAAAGTGTTTGTGTTTTTTATTTCTACTCTGCTTTGTTTTTTCTCGAATCTGCAATAATTACAAAGTCTAAAGCTAAAATATTAGTATTTGCAGTTATTTTACAGTTACAAAGTGTAAATTTTTCAAAAAAAAATCAATCTAACGATTTCATATTGGCGTGATATAATTTAAAAATTGTGATTTCTTTTAATTTTGAGCGACACATTTTATAAAAAGTGTAAAACATTTGCAAATTTTTCAACGAAATTGTGTGTTTATATTCAGGTTTATATTAATTTGTGATCAACATACATATATTTTGTATAATTTCAAGTGTTATGATGGCAGTTTTGTAAAATTTTAAGTGAAATGACGGGGCCAGAACATTTTTTTCAACAAAATTACGTGTTTTTATTCAAATTTATGTTAATTTGTGGACAACATATATATATTTTTCAATGAAATTGCGTGTTTTGGTGGTGTCAGAATATTTTTTTTCAACGAATTGCGCGTTTTTATTTACAAATTATGTTAATTTGTGGTCAACATACATATATTTCCGTCAAAAGTATTAAGATTTTTTGAATTTTGTTTATCGAAATGATTGTGGTAGTAGATTTTTTCAATGAAATTGCTATTTCTTTTAATTTATTGAGCGATGCATTTTATAAAAAGTGTAAAACATTTGCAAAATTATGCATAGTTTATTGTAACATGATGTCGATTTTTGTAAAAATTTTATGTGAGATAGCGTGTAACTGTGTGATTTTTGTTCAATTTTCGTCGTGTGTTTAGTAAAAATGTCGTTTTTTTGTATAATTTCAAGTGACATGATGACAGTTTTTGTATATAATTTATATGACATGATGTCGATTTTTGTGAAAATTTATGTGAGTATGGCGTGTAATTGTGTGATTTTTTGTTCAATTTTCGTCGTGTGTTTAGTAAAAATGACGTTTTTGTATAATTTCAAGTGACATGATGACAGTTTTTGTATAATTTATATGACATGATGTCGATTTTTGTGAAAATTTATGTGAGATGCTCTGTATGACTGCGTGATTTTTGTTCAATTTTCATCGTGTATTGAATGAAAATGTCGTTTTTTTGTATAATTTCAAGTGATATGATGACAGTTTTTGTATAATTTATGTGACATGATGTCGATTTTTGTGAAAATTTATGTGAGATGCTGTATGATTGCGTGATTTTATTCAAATTTTTGTTACTTTTGGGGTCAACACATACGTCTTTTCGTAATTTTTGCGTGTTTCTATTCAAATTTATTTTCATTTGTCGTCAACACAGACGTATTTTTCGTAAAATTTTACTATTTTTTTCGATGAAAGTTGTATAAAAAATATTGTTTTTTGTCGTTTTTGCAGAATTTAATGTGACAAGATGCCGATTTTTATAAATTTTCTACGTATTTTCGTAATTTTGCGTGCTTTTATTCAAATTTATTTTATGTTTAGTTGACAAATGTCATAATTAAAATTAGTCAAGCTTTCTCCAATACTTGCTAATATAAGCCGTTCACGATCTTTTTGGGTCAGGTGAGGCTATGACCATCTAGTAATTTTGTTGGCAGTACCCTCTGCGGCAACTAAACTCCCTAATGCAAACTGACACTTTTTCTGTTAGGTTAGGTTGTTTTCAGTTTAAGGTTATATTTTCTGAATAGGTACATTGTTGCCGGATCTCTCTCTAGTCTCTACATCAACTCGTGTTCTTTTAGATCTGGTCTGTCCTTTTTAAACTGCAACTAGCATCGTTTAATGGAATTTTTTTTTTGTTGTAACAAAATTATATTGGGCATTTTGATTTTTCCTTTGACGGAAATTAAAATTACTTTTACACATTTGATAAAAGCATTTATTTTCTTACGAATATTAAAATAATAAGTTTGGCAATGTGGTGGCAAGAAAATGTCGAACAGACACTGACAGAAAAAAAAGTTGCATCCGCTACATCACCGAATCAGTTAGTCTCCAACATGAAAAGAAAAAAATAATAGCCAACTCTGTCCCAAAAAGGTCGTGAACGGATTATATGTTTATCTCTTTTCTTACTCAAGCAATACGTATATCTTCTTGTTCGTGTTATTGCGGATATATATAATTGTGACCGATCGCCCATTTAATTTTAAACTAGCTGTTGTAATTTATAAGTGGCTAAAACTCAGTCGAAAATAACATTTAAAATTTATTTATAATATGGATATGGAAGTGTAATGTCAGAACAGCTAAATGGTACAATATTCAAACCTTTAAAACCAAACAAACACAGTCACCGACCTGTTTTAAAAAGGGAACTTAGACGGAAATTTCCAATAGTAGGTAGGGACAATGGGTATCTCGTTAATCCAGCCATATAGCAGGCACAAATTATAAAATTATCAATTATGACACATCCAACCGTAAAATCAGTTTTTTAAAATTACTACACAAGTCATTTAACAACACAGGCAATGCATTTCCAATTTCATAAATACCTTTTTTGAAAAATAGTTTGTTTAAAGATGGGCTCGTGACACGTAAGTGGCTATGTTTAATTCCTTTAACCTCGATCGCTTCGATAGCCCAGTTGGTTAAGGCTTCGTATTCGTAATGCTGTGATCGCTGGTTCGACTCCAGCCATGGGACATCGCAGGAAGCTTTTTTTAAATTAAAATAAATGTGAGAAAACCAAGATGGACGACACCCGAGAACTTAAATTCAAAACAGGGACTTAGAAAAATCTGAAAAAAATTTAAAATTCAAATATTCGCTGCGAAATTAAAATGGCCGTCCGTGCATGAGAGAGAGAGTAGCTTCGATGAGGAGACGGAAGATCTACCAGTTTGAAATTCAAATATTTCCGCGAAAATTCAAAATTAAAAACGACACCTGTGAGAAGTGCGCGCGCACCAAGATGGCCGACACCCCGGGAGATTTAAATTCAAAAAATTCAAATTTCAAATATTCCCGCCAGAAATCCAAGATGGCCGCCGAAGTCCGACGCGTAATTTTAATCGGAAGCTAATGCGTAATTTAATCAGTAGCACATATGTAAATTACATATCAAACTTCATATGTGATTAATTAGATCAAACCGCGAAATTAATTAGATCAATCCGCGAAATTAATTAGGTCAATCCGCGAATTAAAATTAAAACCGCGAAATCCGCGAATAAAACCGCGAAAACCGCGAATAAAACCGCGAATTAATTTGATATCACGATCAAGGTAGCTCTATTCTACTTGTGGTTCCATAGTCTCAAGCGAATGCTTTTTAGTATAAAACTATAATGGATTTTTTTATAGACCACTTAGCTAAAATAGTAGGTGTTGGTAAATAGAATAAGGACGAAATCAGATATATGGAGTAAAATAGTAAAATTTTGGTATACAAAACAATCATTGTACCATATTTCGATTATTATATTTATATTTTGTTAGTCAAGACGTACGTCAGTGATTGTACCAGAATAAGAGATTTTAAGTTACTTTTAAATACGAAATCATGGTATTAATTTCACTATATTACAATAGCTTTAATGTAAGATACATTTATATCTGTAGTTCAGAGATAATCATGTATATATATCACATAAGTTAATAAATGTAATGAACTATGTAAAATGAAAAAAGAGTGCTAAATAAACTATATAATATATATTAAGACTGGATGAAAGATGTTGACATATTGTTACACCTAATTTGTGGACTCAATTTATTCCATAAAATGCCCATATTTTAGAGATAATTGAATATACACCTATGCCAAATTTATCTTTTCTGTATTTGCTAAAAAAATAGTAAATGTCGAATTTAGAGTAAAACATTTAATAGTTTAAAATTGTTTTGGGTTAAAGGCTTTCTGGTTTCTGGTTACTGCATGACAGCAATGTACTTGTTACATCTACAAGTAGCCTACTAATATGCTTAATATCGCTCATAAATCAAATAGAGCAATTATAATTTAACTACTTAACTCACATAATTATATAATTAATATAGAGTCTATAAATATTTGAAATAGCTATTCTATATAAGTACATAATGAAGAACTTTACTTGACGTGTCTATTTTATGGGTGAGCAAAGTTTTGAGAGTGAGGTCAATAAAAAAAAACGAGTCAATAAAATCAGTTTATGTACGAATTGTAACAAAGCTTTATATTCGCCTGTTAACATAAAAAATGAGTTTATCAATTTGACGTCTAGTTTGTGACAGAAAAAAAATTACATACGTTCGAGTACCTTGATGGATATTGACAGGTATTTATTTGACATTGGCAGCTGAAGTACTTTCTAGTAGTAGTAAAATAAAGTAAGAACTACTTTATTTGCGCAAAATCATGTCATAAACAGTCGTATATAAATACATTTAACAGTTTTTTTTAATATTTAAATTTTTCTGAAAAACCGTTTTATCAATAGATAGCAAATTTACAGAAAATTTAACCCGGTACATGCGTTTCTTTCTGAGACGATATGGAGCCTCTCTCCACATGGCAAGATGGCACTTCGAGCTTCTTGAAAATTTCAAGATAAAACCACAATTTTTTAGAAGGGGTACGTTATGCAAAGATTTTTTATCATAACTTCGTACGGTCAACATTTTGGTCACTTTTGTTGAGATATTAGAAAAGGTCAGACTTCTTTACATAAAAAAAGGTACTGTTGTTTGGAATCGCCGAAAAAGCAAAACTAAAAAATTGAAATTCGCTAGTTACGAGCGTAATCCTTAACCCTCTCTGAGCTGTAGCTCCTTTAAGACGCATTACCGGACCTATGTTCATCGAACTTTTTGTGTTACTTTGATAGTAGTACCACCCACCCCTCAAAGTTTGATTGCTCTTTTTTTAACACCCCAAGGTGTAACAGTGTGTTTTTGTTACCCCTTCTTAGGGCTGTGGAGTGTGGCTCCCTAAAAACACGTTGCCGGACCTATGTTCATCGGAACTTTTTGTTATCTTTTAATGAGCTGTCACCCCTTAAAGTTTCTTACCCTTTTTTAACAGTCTGTATAAATAGCTCAAGATTATGGTAATGAATGTTGATTAACAGCAAATAGAAATATTTAATCTGTTTGAAATTTACTAATGTTGCTTCCACTTTGTTAATCTACTATAAAGTGTTTATTTTATTAATACTTAAATTGAACTTTAGCTCATTATTATTTAGTTGATAATAATAATGTATTTTATCAATTTTTTAACCAGCTATAATTGATTGAGTTCTGATTTATATCGAGTGATTACATAAATTTCAGATCGAGTTAGCTAATTATGAATACATTTCCTACAATATACATAATTATATGAATCCACAAGGTAGATTTTAAATTTATTAGAAAATGTGTAATAGTTAATTTTTAATTTAAATGAACGAAACAATTTATTCATTTTAAGTAGTAAAATATATGTAATTAACTGAGAAAACTGCCAATACATTACTGGTGAGTGAAAGTAGTATGTACGTACTTACTTTTCTCCAGAGCTGGAATAAATCAAATGACCTAGGAGGAAACGTTTAAATGAATTTGGAGAATTTGCATTGCTCGGTTCGGAAAGTTTCAAAGGTCCCGCATTGTGCAATGAATGTTGAGTTACCATAAAATTAAGTGAAGGTCATTGGACAGGGTCATGGATATAGACGATGATGATGCATTGCTCAGCGGGCCGGCGTCGAGAATGCAGCCAAAATGCTACCTTCATAAGAGGGCAGCAAAACAGGTTTTGCCGTTATTAAAAGAGGCCTTGTTTGGAGTACTCGTAATTTTAATGTCGCGAAATTCATTTTGCATCAAACCAGTTCGTTTTCTTACAGGTGCTGGTGGAATATGACGACGTCGAATGGCACAGAAGGGAATGGATCAGCATATTACAAAGACGGCCTGTTTCAGCCTGTTTCACCTTTTTCTGGTGGAGCAGGGACTCTCTTGGGCTGAGAGAACGGATCCCTTTACTTCTTCACAGACCACCGCTCTGTGGCCTGCACTTGTAAGTACTCGCATGTTTAACATAACACACTTTTGGTACTTCCCTGATACAATGTGTTTAACGTTTCAATCGCCACGTGCAACAGGGTTAAAATCCCCCCAAGCCAGCCAGTATAATTAGAACCACAAAAGAACATGAATTAGTAGGAGTTCAGTCTAAATTTCAGTTGAATTCTAAAGTTTTTATTTGAGGTTACTGCTTCATCTCTGCTCTCCTCTTTTTCTTGTGTTTGCTAGATCTTGTGGATAACTAATACCAATTGCATATAAAGTCCAAATAAAAATCCAAAGCAAAGAAATCTGACGAACTTGCTGGTCAGTGGTCAGTGTCTCAAGCTAATAGTTCCTATCAATTTTGCACCATCTTATATGTTTAAAATATTTTTGACGTTTCTTGCAGTATGGTGAGGAGCTCCATGTTGTTGGAAACCGTAAATTACGACGTATTTATTGGGATGCAAAATGCAAATAATTTATTAAAAGAGCCTTGATAAAAAAGAAGAACAGTACAGTATCGACCAATACATCATTAACATATAACTTATGTTGAAACATTTACGAATTCGAAGTAGCTTCTCAGTATCTCAGGAGTAATATTTTTTGTGTTAGGAATTTATGTGCTGGTGAAATTAGATTAATCGCTGCAAAAAGGTATTGTTTCTTGAACCCATTACATCATTAGAATTTTTAATCATAACTTAATTCTATACTTACGTGGCAATGCTTTTTAGAATGGAAAATATTCTATACTTACTTAGTGCAACATTTTCCCGTAAATTGCATTAGAATTTTTATTTAAACTACATATAATATTATTGAAAGTAAAGTGAACGACAATTTTCTTGGTATACCAAAGAAAGCATTAATAAAAGTGTGTTCAAAACTCAATAGTTGTCAAGGTAGGAATTAAGTTCAGCACAATATACCCATGTGCAATTACTGGGATTATCCCAAATAAAGAAAAGCAGATGCAAAAATGCATCAGTAAGTGGTAGATACTTGTCAATTATTAAAAAAATTAAAAATTTAAGCTTCCACGTTCTCCTGTGATTGCATGGACAACGGCGACATATTCAGCAGTTTTGTTTTGTTAAATGCTTTGTAGCATTATATCCTTGTAAAATATATTAATTTTAGTACTCTGGTAAAGAAAATCACATAGAGTTTAAAATACGATATTATTGACCAATAGTAAAGGTTCTGCTTTATTTCAATATAAAAATATGTTGTTTGGTGGTATTGATTATCTCATCAATTTTATACCCTACAATTCAAATGGATGTAGCGCTAGGTGTAAAATTTATGGCGCCAGATTGCGCTAGGTGTAGATAATCTAGCGCTAGGTTTTCAGAAACCTATCGGTAATTGGTGGTGCTGACGCACCCCCCGAAAAGACCAGTAAAAATATCCGAAACTGCAATGGCGCTATACCGTAATAATTTGTGGCGCCTGATTGCGCTAGGTTTGAAGAGTCTAGCGCTAGTTTTCAAAAGCCTGTCATTAATTGGTGGTGCTAACGTTAACTTAGCACCCCCCGAAAATACCAGTAAAAATATCCGAAACTGCAATGGCGCTAGCGTAATAATTTGTGGCGTCAGATTGCGCTTGGTTTGAAGAGTCTAGCGCTAGGTTTTGGGAAATCTGGCGTTAATTGGTGGTGCTACCGATAACTTAGCACCCCCTGAAAAGACCAGTAAAAATATCCGAAACTGCAATGGGGCTAGCGTAATAATTTCTGGCGCCAGATTGCGCTTGGTTTGAAGGGTCCAGCGCTAGGTTTTAAAAAGCCTGGCATTAAAAATGGAGAAAGCGCTAGGTGTAAAATTTGTGGCGCCAGATTGCGCTAGGTGTAGAGAATCTAGAGCTAGGTTTTCAGAATCCTATCGTTAGTTGGTGGTGCTACCGTGAACTTAGCACCCCCCGAAAAGACCAGTAAAAATATCCGAAATTGCAATGGCGCTAGCATAATAATTTGTGGCGCTAGATTGCGCTAGATATAAAGAACCAAGCGCTTGATTTGGAGATCATTTAGAATAGTTGGTGGTGCTATGTTAACCGACCCACTAAAAGTAGGCCTTTTAGCACTAGCTTGTTTCACTAAAAGTGACGTTTTCTAGTTTAGCGTGTTTAAAGAAATCAGCTGTTTACATTTAGCGCATGTGTGTTATAAAGTGAACTGAGGTTATAAACCACAATTTCGAACTGGATGTGAAGTTGTAAAGTTATTCTAGTTACTTCTTGCATTAGAGGTAAAGTGTTTTTTAAATAATTAAAGCGTTATGTAATGAATACAGTCAGATGTGTAATATTAATAATTACATTTGATAACTGACTTTGACAGTACTGTCTTCACAAAGATTCACCTGCGCGTCAAGGCATAAATTATAACTGTCGTAGATGGAAACCTTTGTTAAATCGACATTTATAGATTAATAACAGCAAATTTAAGGTCGTAGAAAAAATATTGTATGCAACGCGTGCATAAACCTCAACTTTTAGCACTTGTTGCATAAATAGCTATTATTTACTAGCAACGTGATATTGTACATTTTCGTCATAGAAACAAAATATGAAAAGCTACTCATAACTCCCAAGAGACCTGTCAAATTTTTTCTCCCTCAAACTCTTGGTAACCATGTAACTATAGGCCATGTCTTAGCAACCATACATTGAGGTAACCCTTGATGTTACTTAAATATTTTAATTTTAAATGTCATTATGACATTTTGAAATTTCATACTATTGTTAGTAATACGCTAGTAAACAAAATATTGTATGCACCACGGGAGATATTCATGTTTTTTACCCTTACAGACCGAGGACCTCTGGCCACATGTCAACCTCAGGAAAAAAAACATATTCATATCTCCCTTAATGCATAAATATCTATTTCGTAATAGTATACCGTTATGGTATTTTAACTGGACTAATCAAATGCATGAAAAGTCATTCATAACAGCATCCAATCGTAAAGGTTCATGTGATCTTTAAATTATGTCTAATAAGTTATCCTTATAGTCAAAGAGCCCGCAACGCATTTCTTACAGTATTTTTAACAAGCATGTAACTGTTATGGAAGGTTCCTTTGAATATACTGAGAAGGAAACCCGAAGTCTGGCAAGCCTGCGTTGGTGGTTTTAGCCCTCTTGCGTCCTTGAAGGGTGGAAAAAAAAGTGTCAAAACTGACACAAAACCTATGAATAATATGTTGGTAACACTGTAAGATATGTCAAATTTGAGGTTAGTAGGTTAGGTTTTGCGTCAGTCTGTGCCAAAACTGACGGAAAACTTAACCTGATAACCTGGAATTTGACATATACTTACAGTGCCACCAACGTATTAGTCATACTACGTTTGAATTTCCACAGCCCGCTGAGGATCAGTTTTGTTGGATCTCTTGATATGTTACTGTAAATGATTAATTTTATTATGCCAATCTAGGGCAAACTTACCACCCGCGAAAGTGTAAATTTTTTTACTAGCATAAGATATGATTACCTTTAATATAGCAAAGCGTCAGACTTATTATACTGTTTTCTTATTATTTTTTTCCATCCTTCAAGTACGCAAGGGAGTTAAAACCACCAGCGCAGGCTTGCCTTCTCAGTATATTCAAAGGGACCTTCCATAACAGTTACACGCTTGTTAAAAATACTGTAAGCAAACCCGTTGCTGGCTCTTGGACTATTAAAATGTATAAATTTATATTACAAAAAATCTTGAATGACACACGGCCGATACGCAAATAACAGACTAATGACGTTAATAACTATAACATACAGTTCTTTCAAACTGAATACTATAAAAATTAATGTAATCCAAAGAGCTGCTTTACGTAAAAAATATAGATCGATATAAAATACTACTTACAACTTAAATATAAGAAGGAAATCACTCGTTACTCCACGTTTACACAAAACTGCAAAATTTGAGCGATCTGAGTAGATTTGTATCTCCACATTTGAACTTCGCTTTGTGATTTCCACAAATAGAATAATATTTGTATTATTGTTATGGAATTCTTTATTAGTTGGAGGTAAAGGTTGTTGCTGTTATTATTATTATTTTCATTTAAATTCGCTTTATATCACATTATTACGGGAAGGGTTTCAGTGTCAGTATTATGTGAGCAGTACTACTATGACAGTTTTTAGCAATTTCTCAGGTGCATGTATGCTAACAAATCTTATGGCTCCTTCGACGATAGATAGAATAGTTACCTTAGCGTGTGTGTGTCGCCTTTTCTTAATTTCTCTTTGTATAGAAGTATAAGTACTACATTAAAAATATTGAATTCTCTAGCATATAACTCGGATATAGCTTTGTGTAAAAAATCGAGTGCAAAAACGATTGTGTTAAATAGATAACATTTGCAATTACTTAACCATAGATAAAAATACTACTCTTTTAGGTAGGGCAAACTCAGTATAATAAATCAAAACATTTTTGGGCATTCTATAACAGTGAGAGTTCAGAATTTAAAAACCGAATATACAGAATATGCAATAAAAAACCTATTTATAATATTTACATATAATTTTGAGCTTAATGTCGAAATAAAATGGTACCAAGCGGTTTATTAGGTTATTACAACAAACTATTAAAAAAATAAGTGTGTATTAAATATAAATAGCTAAATATCAACTAAATGCACGCTTCGAAATTATTCCAATTTTAGAATAAGCCAAACACTATATTGGAAAAATACAGAATTAATTTTTTCTTCTAGAACATTGGGATTGTTTGTTCAAAGACGAACGCTTGTGGAAAATCGTTTGCGAGCAATTCACCTACGTAAATATTTTGACGGAAACTCTGCGTCTTGAATTCTTAGCTCATGAAATACGTCTTCCAGAAAACGTTTTCCAATTATCCGGCTTAATTTTTTGTAAGTTACATTTATGAATTGTGATGAGATTGGAAAACAATCAGAAAATTTCACCAATGTACTTGTGCATTATTTATTTATATATATTATTTAAATAATGGTCGTTATTTTTGGGATGATATACACAATATGTGGATTCTAGATAATTATACTCCAAGTTAAAACTAATAAATGTAGGGCAAAATTAGTTTTTCATACTTATTAAAGATATATTCCAAAATAAGGACCTATTTATGTACATTAACTTTCTTTTTCAATTTGTCGTTCGCCATCTGTAAACAATAACGGTATATCGTTATTATAAACATTTCCTGTGTTTGTTTGTGAAAACCTGAGATATTCGAAACTAAATCAGAGAAAATAAAATTACGAACCATTTACTATCTCAAGTGGAGTATGAAGATGCAGTTTATTTGACTAACGAGATAACTTGTTTTATCTTGTATCTAATAATATCCACATTGTTATTACGAGCATGTTGATACATACATATGATAAACTGTTTCCTATTGAAATTTGTAGTTTATCTGTGAAGGTCGATATCACCTGAACTTTATTTGGTTGTTATCGAACTTATGTTAATTACGGTAAACATCACGTAGATGTTTGATTACACGATTAGATATCGGGGCTTTTTACACTTTGCTCAGTTTCAACAGCTATTGCACATACTATTGGTGAGACAACATTGATATCTGATTTGCCATAATTGACTGATATGAAATCGCTTCAAGTATACTAGATTAACATAAATATTTTTCGCTCTGTCTAGCAAACAGGTGCATTAGAATTTCGACATTTATTTATTTATTACTTTACAGAAAACACTTATATAAGTATGTACTTTATAATGTAAAAGCTCTGATTTCAAGTTTAAATTAGTATAAATGAACAGCTTAACAAACCAGCAAATAAGCATGCTATGAACACCAACGCGAAGAAAGAGTAGCAGAAATGTAAATAAATCCAGATGAGCATTATGTTCTTATATTACATTAAAGAGTATTTAAGTAATACATGTACCTACTTGCAAATTTGATATATCGTTTATTTGTGGTATTTTTGGTCATAATTTAGATCATGCTAAAGAAGCAATAGCGAGATAACAGATATTGTAAATAAGAAATATTAAATATTAAAAAAAGAGAGCTACTCGCTCTTGGTTGCTATAATTATGATCATAATTTAGTAATAACACATCGTATCTTGATATTATTGTTATTATTGGTGTCTTTTAAAATAATAATTTATTTCCAGGCGTTTTCAGTTCAAGAGAAAGAAATTATCTTATATCAGTGCTGTGTGTAAACACTTATGCTCCATTATTACAAGTGCTGGCCCATTTTATACAAAGTTAACCTTTTCGTGCAGCGGAGTAATAAATTTGTAAAACATTAATTGTTCAAAGTTTTGTACGCAAATCACACAATTTTAAGTATTAACTGTTTTTCAAGTAATTTGCTTATTTTCGCATTACATGTTGCACTACATGCATTTAATGTTCTAGATGAGTTTTGTTCAATTACTTCTAAAACTTAAAGGGCAGGATTTTGGGGTAAATTATGACCGTAAATTACCAGTGTCTGCCTCTCCTACATTTAGAAACGGAAACTAAAGTTTGAAATCATCGATGGTGGTTGCCCAAAAGTGGGTCGCATCAAATATTCAACTGGATTGTAACTCGTGAAACTCCCATTCCTGCGCCAAATCAGGTTAAGCAGTTAAAAGTTTGTCTCTGCTTCAAATGTTTGGAAAGCTAAATTGGTTACGCCCCTTTACCGACCTCACCCTGAGAAAATTCCGCATGTGAAATTTACTAAGTGGTTTATCCGATAATTTTTAATCTTTGAACTGGGGTTGGCAACAGTACACTCATTTCTTGCTGTAAAGTTCTTCACCTCTAAAAACAGTTCCTTCATATAAATTACCATTGCAACTGACGTCAACTTTATGTAACATTCATTAATAAGCAGTTTCGTTTATTATTTATGATCATCGCTAAGATTTTCTTCATATCGTTTCGCAGTATTTGTGTCTATACACTGTACCAGTTTTAATATACATTTTAAGCAATCAAATTTGTGGTACTGAAAACTGTTTGAAAACAAACAATACTCGGACTTTTAATTCGGTTTGTAAGGAAATAAAACATCAAGGCTTTGCACCACCATATTACGTATGTGGAGGATAACGTGTTGTTTTAAAATTTAAAGGGACTGCGATACATTACCTTAATTTATATACATATACAGATTTAAATTGTTTCCCCAAGGTCTGCAATTTGAAGCAATGATCTCAGAATAAATTTTTTTTGTTTTTGTGTTTTATCATAACCAGATCGGAATAGATACAGCCCACATATTTCGTAAAAATATGCGAAACTTGTGCAGCAAATTTTAGGAATATTCATGTACGTATGCCATTTCATTGACTTTTCACAGAATTTATAAACATTTTTATTAATAGTCGATTAATCATAGACCTATAATGACATTAATTAAAACAGAGAATAGATACGTATTTAATGTTTTATTTTACTCATTTTAATCGTTCTTACAATGATTTACATCAGAATTAAGGAATTATTTCCATAAAAAACATCGACAATACAAACAAAATTCGTAAATTAATCATCATTATAAAAACATCTTACAAGTAAATGCTTTTCAAAATTTTATATAAAAACTTACTGTTTTCTGTCGGAAAACGATACTTCAACGTTTACAAATGTACAAGGAGCATATTTATAAATCTTGCAATAACAAGGGAGCTACATCAAGGTCCTCAACAAACTGAGCATTCAAAATATGGCTTATATTATTTCATTACTGAATATTTTTTTTCTAAATTTGAACGCTTGCTTCTTACATTACCTTTTATACACTTTTGCATAAATTTCCAAAACTGTTAATGGATGCCAAAGAGTCATAAAGGGTTATTGCTTGCGTTTAAGTGTGTTAGCCTAATCCGCATTGAAAGCTTTTCATTTGTTGTATGTATGTAATTCAAATTTTGGTCACTTTGTCTAAGAGTATAATTAATTATTTACTTGTTTTCTTCGAAGATTGTCAGCAAATAACACTTTTACGTATTTTTTTACATTCTAAGTAACTGAAATCGGTCCTAGTAACTGGTAAAATATGCAAGAAATGGAAAATATGCTTTGCTGAATGCATGTCAAATAACTGTAAAAGTTTCAATTCGTGCACATTTTAAATCGTATCCTAGGTAAGATATGCATAAATTATAAAATATGCAGTTTGCATAAAATCCTTATTTAATCATAACATACTTACGAAAACGATAAGAAGTACGTAATATCTGTAATAAAATAAAATGGGTCATCAGTATGAAGATTAACATGAACAGATAAGTTAATGATTAATTTTTAATTATCAAACAATAAAATTTGAAAACCTAAGTTTAGCATTTTTATCTTTTCATCGTCAAAGAATATATTACACAAATTTAGAGGTATTCCTCTGTATTTTGCCTTCTTATTGTTATCTGGGTCACGATTTGTACAAGTTGTTGATATATGGTTGCAGACGTGTAACGATAGGATGCCTAGATGCCCCCTCCGTCTGTAAATAACATTGGGGCTACTCTAATTGCCATATAGTATTATCGATCACTTATATTAATTTGTTGCTTGAAAATTAAGTAAGCTTGAATGAGATTCAGTCTCTAACGATTTGAGTATTTTATTGAAATTTCTATTAGAAACAATAATTATGAGAACCACTTAATGCTCAAGTCACGCATTTACTGGCTCGCTTTAAATAATGACCTTGTAACTTGCCTCGAGGTATTTCCACATACTCTTCTAAACGTCGATATACACACATATTTATACATTTTTGTAGCCTACAATTCATTACTGTAACTGTGTAATTGTATTTATGATTTGTCTTACTTGAACCTTGTGGCTTTATTTTGCGCAACAACAGTAGACAATAGACTGTTCAAAGTTTGCTTCGACTTATTGTAAAGCCAACATCGATATTATATTGGCGATCAAACTTATTTGATGTGACTAATACGAATCAATGGACACATTTGCATATATGAGAATAGATATAACAATGATACTTGAGTGATGGAAACTTTCGAATATGTGTGTTGATAAGCTATTACTCGGAAAGCACTTTATTTTGCTCTTGTCAACCGTTCTAAAAATAATAATTATCTGTTTATAGTATAATACATCGTTCAGTTTTTATCAAACTTAAATCAACAACTTGTATACTTACTAAAATTTAAAGTTCGTAGTACCTGATGCAGGTACGTTTTTAAAATGTTTAGAGGTGGAATGTATTTTCTGTTTTTACTACACTAGTAATTCTTTAATAATATTTGGAGTTTAGTTTTCTGGAACTTCCTCAAAATAATCTAAAGATTTACTTGGAAGTACTTCCTCATTCCACCGTCAGAAAGTTTTATCAGCTGATCGTCTCAGTTGGCCGCAGCTACAAAAACAGACTGCCCCGATATATGAAAAGATACGGAGAGAGGCCTTGTAATCACTATTTTATCCATCAAAATTTAATATTCTTTGCTAACGATTTACATGAAAAAAGCTATGAAGAAATTGATAAAACTATTTTATTTCTTACAAATTACAATAAACTTTTATTAAATGCCTTGTAGTTTGCTCTATGTATCTCACATGTTTTAAATGTATTTAGCTATTGTATTAACTTTTGTAGACCATTCCCAAATAATTAGACAATGTAATTTATTTTTTTCATTGTTATTATGAACGTCTTCTCTGTATAACGAAAAATCGTAAGGAAAGTGCCACTTTTTTAACAATTTTATTGAAATAATGAATTGTCAATAGGACAGTTGTAAATTTTGATGTCCCTCGACTAAATTTCGAGTTACAAGATATTACTTTGCAAAAAAAAAATTACGTGTACAACGCGTATGAACGCAACTTTTTTTACTCGTTTGATTTATGCACTCCGGCTTCGCCGTTGTATATCAACCTTCAAACTCATAAAAAAGCATCGCTTTCATCACTAGTTGTACAAATAACTCTATTTTTGAGTTGGCAAAGCCAAGGTCTAAATATATGGATTATCAAAAACTATAGTTATATGATATTAGAATAATTCTAAAAATACTTAACTAGAAGGTCCTAGCCTCAGTCTGCAATATATAAAACTTTTACTTTACATTCTACGGTGAGATAGTATCCATTAAATATTAAAAATCATACCAATTTGAACACACAACCTTAGTAAACACAATACGATTTTAGCGAATAGTGTTGCACATGTAACGTGATTATGTATAGTTTTATACAACATATTTTTTGCAAATCAAAATAAATTGAATGTTCAAATTAAGTAAATTCTTGTATTTTTTTGCGATGTTGTGAATTCGTTGTGATTATTAGTAAAGGTGGACGTTGAAGTCATGATGTTAAAATTTCATTTGTACGTGTAATGTGTTAACGAATTTCATTGGCAATAATAATGTAGGTCACGTTATTTACATATCAACACTGGAGTACGACTCGTGATTATTTTAAGAACATTTGCAAGAAGACGATTAAGATGACCTACATAGACCGTGTTATCACAACACACCATGCGTTATCTTCCATGAGGGCTCCGTACTAATAAAAAGTATAATTAGTCATAACTTCATAAGTGCTAAGAACACATTGCGTTAAAATTATTTGAGGTTATCAGTACTAGTCTGCTGGCAAACAAACTAATCGTTTACAATATTTAGCGTAGGTCTAAAGTTCTCCTGCTAAATAAAAACGCGTTTTTTATGTTATCATTTCACAACTTGTTTTAAAACAATTTCCAAATCATTTATGTTAATCCCGCTGCTATAGAAAATCATTCGAGTGAGATTTGCGTCACCTCCTAAATAAACACAGATATAATATGCATATAAATAATCTGGCCATAAAAATAAATACGTTGACTTAAACAAGCTGTTTACGAAGAATTTAAATGGGAGCTGTAATCAAACCCAATAAATTGTTGAATTTCGAAATGTAATGTTTCTTTTTTATATTGTTATACCTGATATTATTTTAATTTTTATAGAACTTTGTTAACTCACGGATTATATCGAGGGTATATCTATAGAATATAATTAAAAACATGACTTTTCAATACATGTCATCAGATCTACATGCTTGGTGAACTCATTCTTAGAATTCTCACTATAATCGTTGCCCTTGAACTTAAAAACAATAGAAATGTATTAATTAATTTAAAATCAAGTGACAACATTCTGCCTATCCCTCGGGGAGCCCAGAGAGCTGTAAAATAGCAAGCTAACGCGGACTGTGTATAGTTACTGTCATTAATTTAATTGTTTGAAGTGCACCCATAGTTCTCAGACAATGGTAATGATGAATATGATAATGAACATATTTTCCAGCCCGTGGCGAGGTCTCCCGAGTAGATTTTACCAGATGCTACTGTTAAAGGTTTTGATCGTTTTGTTTTATTAAGAAATCAAGAATGCAGCTAAAAATATATTATCAGACTGTACTGTACTTTTAGCATATTTGTTTTGCTTGTTTGTTATGGACAAGGTCTTTCTGTTAATAAAACAAATCAAAATTATGTAGTGACATTTGATATGGCATTTCTTCTGCATTGCGTATATTTCCTGGGAACATTTTTTCTGGGGAAATATAGCCACTAGCCCTAAATGTGTCGCAATAAAGAACTTTTAGCTTTTCACGGTGAGATTAAGATCGTATCTTATTAACCTTAGCTTCGACTTTTCCAGACAATTAGGCGCTGACTAATTTTTACCCTATACTATTTATTAACTTCATAATGAATTGAACTATATAATTTACGGTTCTGTTGTAATACAAACTGATTTTACCATCATTTTAATCAAAATATTGGAATAAACAATTTAAGTAGAACGTAATTTATTTTGACTGTGAGATTTGCAGTGGTGCACGATAAAATAATTTTATAGTTATTTATGGTGCAAATGTGTTATATTACCAATAATCCACGAGAGAACAGTTAAGCCCTCGAGGACGTGTGGCCGAGAGGGGTCTTTCCTCGAGTACACTATTTGTATAACACACGCGCGCCACACAAAATGTTATCCAACAACTCAATAAATATCTAAAAAACAAAATTTTTATTGACATTTGAGAATGAGTTAAAATATTTGTACCCACGGCAGTGACTGACGTACTTGTAAGTCACGTCTGGGTTATTTATCATACACCACGGTGTCAAGGGCGATGTGGATTATGATGTACATAAGCTTGTGGTAGCCCAGTTTACTTGTTTAAAAACACCGTATTACCTACTATCGAGTATTGGATAAAATATAGTTTGATCTTTCATTCTTATTAACTTATTGCATTCTTTTTAGTAGGAAAAACTAAATAACTATGAGTAATTATTTAAAAGAAATAAACATATTTGTATTTATGCTAATTGTTATAATTTCTAGACTATTGTCTATAACGTTTACCTGTGTACCTAATTACAGTGTCGATTAGAAGTTAATGTATTTAACTGGTTACTCGTACAACCAGATTTTCGAGTTTTTTTTTAATTAGTGCTAATTTATAATTTACACTACGGACTCTAATATTCTTTAGTGTGTGAGTGTTAACAAGTTAAATTGAGTAAGCTGAAACTACAAATTAGGGCTAGATTATTTTTGTTTCTTTCGTCAGTTGTGACGCCAATAATTGATGCAAAAATAGCATAGCCTTATTTAAGAATGTCACTGGTTTGCATTAAATTTTGCGGAATTCTAATATAAGATTTTTTGCATTTTTTGTTAAATTTAGCGACAAAATAGATGCATAAACTGATCCATATAATAGGTATTTATGTGGCAAGCCTAGTAAATTAGCCTTTATTGGGGAGCCGGATAATTTGCAGGGTGAGCGACGTAGGAGCGAGCCCTATAATCTGGTGAGGCCCAATAATGGCTAATTGCAGGCGAACCGCGTACAACGTTTTATTTTATCTGGCTGAAAATGCTAGAAATTAATGTTAGTGATCAATAAAGGATGTGTTTATTAGAAAAAAAGACACTTGTAAAGTCGCCAGGACAACATTTTACAGGCACCCTGCATGTAAAGACTCATTTACCGGGTCAGTTCAGACCACACTAACATTTTACAGGCACCGTGCCTGTAAAAACTCATTTACCGAGTCAGTTTAGACGACAGTAAACGACCTTTTAACAAGTCAAGAGGAAATAAACGAACATTAACGTACGATAACCTTGATTATACAAAAACCTTGTTACAATGTTCAGATGAAGTTGAAGGTAACGATAATGTCAAGCGTGATAATGACATTCAGACGCCATAGAATTAGACCCAGAAAATGTACAAGACTGAAAATTAAATAAATGAAACTAATGTGCATTCTGTTCTTACCAAAAATTTCGCAAACAGCTTATTTTTGTATTACATGTAAAAAAACCGTATGTCTACAGTGCGCGGAGAAAATTTGTCAAGACTAATGTAAATAGATTGTAGCGTTTTTGAAAAAAAAATATTTCGAATAGTAAGTACATATTTTGTTAGGATGATATATGTTTATTTTTGCTACATAAATAGTTCTTAAATTTTCTTTAAAGATTCAAATTGAGTTAGAATACATTTTTATCGTAATTGTTGCAATTTTAATTTGTTTGCCAAATGTTAAATAATTTTTTAACATTATTTACTGTTATGTTTCTAGCATTATTTCTAGAGAATAAAGACGTTATGTAAACATGATCAACATTAGACCAAGAAAAATGTTGAAAGTGGTTACCAGAAAAATAAAGTAGAAGGTACCGACCGGTCTAGCAAATTAGTCGTCTGTGTTTATGAAACAAAATATAAACGTCTGTAGTTACGGGTTAACCGGAAACTTTTCATTTAAAGCGTTGGCAATAATGATATTATTATTAAATTACATTCTCCTATTTTAATTCGTAATGCAATAGATTATTGACAGTATTTCCCAACTGATTCAGAATACGACGCACGCTGAACTATTTTTAGAAATTTCTATTCACAATTTGCCATGCATTAACTCTAACACGATGACCTTGAAAACTACAATACCCGCTTCGAATGCGAATATAATTACGGAAAGCCTACGTATATTCATACAAGTTGTCAGTCGCCACTATAACCGACCGTAAAATAAAAATCCAGGTAGCTGGCTATTCCTATATAAACAACTCGATAGAGGTCATATGAAGGAGAGTAGCTGCATGACTAGCGTAAGGCAGAGAAAACAGAATTAATGTAGCACTTTTTATCAGTTTACTCTCTCCTTTGTATTATTAATTATGACTACTGCAGCGTCAGTTCAAATATTTAAAATGTCAAGTGCTCTGACGTCACTCATTGTGTGTTTAAATTATTTAATATACCATCAATAGCAAACACTGGAATGTGAGTACGTTAATGTTACTACGAAATCAGGAATAGTTTTAGAAAGACTCCCGGTTTCAGTAATGTAGTTATACTAACAGTGATTACAAAATATGCAGCTTATTCTTCCGTTTTTTGTTATAATCAACAGAGGGAAACCGCTTACTAGACGTTTTTCAATCGATAAGGAATGTATTTTGCCGAATAGCGTGCATCATAATGCATTTTTCTCACAACCGGTAATAAAATGAGGTTTATGTGCCTGACTTTTGATACATAATGGAAGGTTTTATTCCACCAGAGAAAGTAATAAAGTGACACTTAATTACCTCGCAGCCTGCCATATTTACAACTTTTTCATGACATAAACCAACTTTTTGCACTACCTATATCTAAAGCCCTACTTTTCTCCCCCAAAAGGGGCTAAAATGCCGATTTTTCTCTTAAGGGGAAAATCTGTGACCTGGACGTGCAAAAATAACGTATATACTACGAGGCTAAGGTGCCATTTAATTCAACGTGTGATTATTATATAAATTATAAACTATAAATATATATGTATAAATTTTACTCTCGGGATTAATTGGTACACTGTAGTTCCTTTGTTCAAATATACCATTCTTCTCTAACCAGAGCTAAGTTGACTATTAGATATTTAGGCAATTATTAATTTATCTTGATTTCATTAAAAATCAGGAAATTTAGATTTACAGTTAGGAGAAAAACTTTGAATATACCTCTGGAGTAAACTTTGTTAATCCTTCGACTGAAAATACTTTACTTAAAATCTCGGCATAAAAATTGTCGATTACTGCTTTGGTGAATAAATAACTATTTTTTACCCAAAAATTATTGATTTTATGAAAAAACTAAAACAGCTAAAACAGTTCTTAAATAAATCGGGTCTTCCATTTTGTATGTATTTATAATCAAATTCTTGTTCGTCAAAATGTTCTAGTAACAATTGTATAGGGGTCGCTAATTTCCACTCTGTAAAGCCATAGGTAGAGATTAAAAAATACTTCATACATAAATAAGCCTTCTGTTAGGTAATAGAAAAGATTATATTTCCATTCTGTTTTATTTCATAATTAAAGGTCAAAATAATCACCAAGTTTTTTATTTATATATAAGAAAATAACTGGTTTTGACATTTGACCAATCCATTTTAAGCGTTTGCAAAAAGTTTCTAAATTAATTTGTGTTTAGTATTTGTTTGCTTTATAAGCTTGCCGTGGTTATCAAACCGGTCACAAAGAGCCAGTTAATTAATCAGCCGCAACCTTGAATCCCACATAATTTCATAATTATATTGTAATAAACTTAGATCATAAAAAGAAACTATTTAAAGATTAATTAATTTTGTAATTTGTGATACTGATTATGTGCACTCGTTATCGATGCATATTTTATATATTGTTATTATACAAATTTAAATTTCATTAATTAAATATTTGGTATCAACTTTTATATAAGGAAATATTTTAAGAATAAGTACATCTACATATATTTTCTATATTGTTGAAGCAGTTTAAACTATTCATATTACATCCATTTTCTAGATTTTTCGTTATGTAGTAATTGTTGGGTTTTCAAAGCTGACATTTGAATAAAGTATATCGTTAATAACGGGTGTTCATAAACAGTCGTCATCCCAGTAGGTTTTGACTTCAGAAACGTATGTCTATTAAAATTGAGAAAAAATGCGCTATGACAGTACTCAATGACGTTTCATTGTGTTGCACGAATTAATCAAAGACATAATATTTTGTTTTTCAAAGCAACTGGGATGACTACTGTTTATGAACACCCGTTACTTGAACGAAGATTGAAGAAATTATTATTATATTTTGAAGATACAATTTTGATGTTGAAGGTCACCTTAATCATATTATCCTCAATTAACTAACAGTAAATTTTGCAATACGACGGCAAACATGCAGATTTGGTAGGCTTTACAGTGAATGAAAAATAGATAGCTATGGAAAAGTAGCTATCAAGTGATTGAGCCATGGACATCGAACAATGTACATGAAAGATCCAACGATTTAAATAATCATATAACATGTGAGCAAACGAAAATGAAATCAAGCTTGGCTTTGAAATATTTGTTTTATGAATAATATGTTGGTGGCACTGTAAGGCTATGTCAAATTCGAGGTTAGCAGGTTAGGTTTTGCGTCAGTCTGTGTCAAAACTGATGGAAAACCTAACCTGCTAACCTAGAATTTGACATAGACTTACAGTGTCACCAACATATTTTTCATACAACAAATATTTCAAAGCCAAGCTTGATTTCATTTTCGTTTGCTCACATGTTATGTATGTAATGTAAGTACCTTCTTCTTATAGTGCTTTATCTTCTACTGACGTTAGCGATTATATTGGCCTAACATCACTTTATTTATTCCTAATATGAATAGCTCAGCAGATGTTCTTCCTTCTTCACTGCTTGATATCTCGCAGCCAGGAGATTCTGAGTCTGTCTGGTTTTCTTACGCCCACCAGCTTTTCTTGCATAATACGCTGATGTAGATATTTATCATTTTTAGGAAGTGTCTAAAATAAGAGAGTTTTCTCTCTTTGATGTTTTTTAACAGTTCTTCTTCTTTACCCATTCTCTGTAGAATGGCAAGGTTAGACATGTGGTGCGTCCATGAAATGCATAAACATTCGACGGTAACAGACATCTGGCAACTCCAAATCATACAACATTATGGGAAAGACTTTAGGATGCGTGATCTTCTCGTATTTAGAGATTCAGACATAGGTTGGGGAAAACTCCTCTAAGGCTGTTAAATGCTGATTTCGAGAGAGTGATCCCATCCTTCGTTACGACTGCAGCAAAGATATTTTCGCTCTTTTGGAGATTAACGTTTGGATTAAAATGTTTGATAATAACCATGATCTTGATTTGTTTTGATGTTTAGTCGCACATTTAGCCCTAGAAAAATGTACAATGTGATCAGTAATCTATGTAGTGCTGCCCTGCTTGCAATCAAAACCGTATAGTAATCCGTGTATCTGAGATTATTTAACTTTTCTTTAATTAGTAGTATGCCATATTGATATCCAACCACTCAGAGCTTCGGTAGAGATAGATGTTTATTAGACAACAGGGGGAACACGACATACACTTGGCGAACATCTTGACATATATCTAAGATGTTAAACCTGTACAAGTACAAGTTGGCGATATGGCGATATCTGTGTCTCTGTATCATCTAGTGTTGCCGCGAGACGAGACGAGATGAGATTTACTCATTCTCGATCTCGAAAATTCTCGAAAGTTGATTCTCCATCTCGAACTCGAAAATTCTCAAACGTGGACTCTCGATTCTCGAATTTTAACTATTTGTTGTGCGTACCGAATTGAGGCTGCGGGTATTTTAGGGTAATCCTTGTGAGTTTCTAAACAATTTAAATAAAGTCCTATAACTGTTCTATTTGGATATTATGCGGGAATTAAAATGCTATTGTAAACCTGTTGGGATCGAGGAGAATTTAGTTAATCTTGCTCCTTTCGAATATTCGAGATCGAAAAAGGTCAATCTCGATCTCGAATTTCGAGAATTATCTCGTCTTGGCGGCATCACTACTAACAGGCCGATTCTACTACTTTTTTATATGGGTTTTAAATATACTATGGAAAAACTATCGAGATAGAGAATTTGGTAATCTCGTCTCAAATATTCGAGAATTTGATTAATCTCGTCTCGAAAATTCGAAATCGAAAAATGTCAATCTCGATATTGAATTTCGAGACGAGACAAACGAGATCGAGAATTTTCTAATTTCGGCCGCATCACTAGGATCATCTACTCCTGACAACTATAGGATATCGGCATTTTCATGTCACACTCTGTCGAAAGCTTTTTCTAACGTAATAAAGCAAAGAAATACCACGTAGTTGACATCGCAAGCCCTCTGAATAATATTCCTATGCCGAAAAGAGCTTTTCTTGTGCCGAGACCTTTCTTGAATCCCATTTCAGTTTCTTCAATATGTTGTTCCACCTGAGGATATACAAGAAAATCTTCACGTACTGACTGTCTATCCCGTGTTACTCACATTTTTTGGCATTGCTGAACTTCGAAATCGAAATAAACGTTGGCAGGAGCCTGTTGGCATTTCGCTTGTTTGGTATACTTTATTGAAACGCTTTACAAGGGCATCCATATGTTCCTCCTCGAGTTCTTGTAGGAGCTCTGCCCGGATTTTAATAGGACCTAGAATTTTGTTAACTTTTAACCGTTGGAGTATCTTATCTACTTCGACGTCCTCTATGAGAAAACTCGGCTACGTACATTTTCTTTTGATCTATTTAGCTTGCCATAAGTACTGCCTTGTTATCTTTGCAATTGTGTTCATCATTGTACTTTTTACTATGCCCGTTGTTTCATTTATTCCCCGCATGTAGGTTGAGACATATTTCCTTTCACGATTTGTAAATACATATATGTAATTATTTGGGGTTAAAAATGGTATAAAAATAAAAACCCACACTAAATTGAATTTAGATATAGTCAAAATTATACCCATTCGGAGTCACGTGACTTTTGTCTGTCTCTGTTCATCTTTAGTAAAATAGATGAAATGGAAGAAATTTGAAAAAAAGGCATGTCGATTCATAAAATTAACTTTAAAAGTTTGACGTTTCTAATCTGTCAGATTATATTTTTCGTGTAAGTTATTGAGATAAGGGTAATAAAACCTAAAATTGTTGAGCCGAAAACTGGAAATTAAAAGAAACCATCGGACATGCGGTATAACGAGCAGTCACAACAATTAATTTGAATATTATTCGTTTTTTTATGAAGAGTACAATATTAATAATAGTAAATCAACAGTTTCACCCTCCAACGCTGTTCGCCGTGCTTCTCTTGCGTTAAATATCTCGGAGAGCACAATTTACCGAAAATATGAGCCAGAAAGTGAAGAATGCAAAAACGGAAGTCGACGAAGCAGTCAAGACACTGTATATAAAATGTATGTAGCTAAAGAATTTGTAACCATAAAAAATCTAAAAAATGCTTGGTTGAAGAATCTGGAGATTTTTCACATTCAGTTTCTTCCCTAAATAGATTGTGCAAGGAAATAGGCTTCAAATGGCAATGTTCTATAACAGAATATGCATGCACAGAAATTGACTTAAAATTTGCTATACGCAGCAGGTTTTTAATGTAGCAGCTGACATATCTTTATTATATTTACATTTTACGACATGTTATGTTTTCTTTAACCTGTAAATTCAGTTTGATTTCATATAAGAGAATAAACCCGTAGCAACCTTGTTTTAGAAATTGGCATATGTCAGGATAACCTACAAAACGGAATGTCATTTATTTCCCTAAAATTGCATTTTTAAGAATCGACATACGTAAAATTACTAGATTATCACGTGACTCCGAATGGGTATAAATTTGACTATATATACATTTCTTATCGCCGCGTAGCGTTGGGAAAGCGCTAGGCTTGCATTAAGCAAGTCCTCGGTTCGAATCCCGCGGGGGTCGGAATTGGACTCTGTGAGACCATTCACAGTTGGGCACAAAATTAGCTGGGCTCTACTCAGAACTACAGACCTAAGAAATAGAGTAACATGGTCAACAATCACGAAGACCCACCGCACACAATGGTTGCTGCGCAAGCACACAAGGCGAGCTGCAACTCTGTAACTCGAATCCGGGGCAAGTTGAGCATTGTACCACCAGATGCTAGCGTACGAAGCACCAGCATCTACACTGCAAAATAAATGAGGTTACAGATAATACAATAAACATTTCTTATCATTATATTTCAAGGTTCTTTGCCTGTTAGTTCCTCTTCTGTTTTTAATTTCAATATCACTATCCCACTCTTCAAAGCAGCTTAACAATAATAAATTCTGTCATCCTAAATATTCACTTTCTTGGTTTATACTTGGCCTAACAAAAATAGTATGTACCCTCTTTCTAATCTGATGTAATAATAATGTATCAACGTATCGGAGATTATGTATCTACTGCTACAGTCGACTTTAACTCCATTTTCTCTGCTATATCCCTCCCTCATTTTGTACTATATGCTTTGCACATAAGTTGTACAGGATTTGTGATAAAATACATCCTTGTCCCACTCCTTGTTTAATTCCTTGAACTCGTGATAACGTTTTTTTGTATATATTAAAACTACTTAAGATACATGTTTTTCTATAATCTTTTGTAAATTATTTTCAAGAATAGCTTTAGTACTTGACTGGTGGACTAATCATACGGAATTCCGCACTCTTTTTTTTATTCGGTTTATTGAGGAGAATTGTCGGCCATTCTTTGCTTATTATACTGCGTCATATAATTGATTTTTAATATGAAGTTATATCCTCTTCTAGAATTTCAGAGTCTTGATGTTCGCCGATTACGGAGGGTCCTTGTTTTTCTAATTTGCTGTCATCATTTTTTTTTATTCTTTCTTCTATGTACTTTTTCCACCCCTAAAGGTAAAGGTTAAAGGTAATTTCAATTCCGCCAACTGGGGGCGGACTGCTATAGGGACCTTGCGTCCCTCTGCAGCCAAGAACGGGAATTATAGGATGGGTGATAGAAAGGAGGGGTGGAGAATTGAAGAAAGGTCAGGAAAGGTGGAAAAGTACTGCTCCGGCATTCGCCTCAGAGAAGGTACTCTGTTGACCCATGAAACCACCTAAAAACCTGAATCAGAGCAGACGGTCGCGGGAATCGAACCCAGAACTTCCCGAATGCTACCCCTAAAGCTATGTAAAATATAACTGGGGTAGTTCCTATAGTAGTTACTTAGTTATTTTATTTATTGTACTTCCAAAAACAAAGAATTGCAAATAATTACATTGCTAAAAACACACAACTCTCCAGACACTCCAGATTAATATTTCATCGGATTAAGTGTCTTTTTTTATTCCTATAATCACCTTATCTGTATCACCTTCATTCATATAAGTGGTTTTAGACAGCTAGTACTTAGAACCTTAAATATAGTGCCCAATCTATCGCAGTCTGTTTCCTGAGGGAAATTACAATTCATACAAAGAGTTTGATTAGATTAGTTATCTTTACAGCGCTCTACATATGACAAACATTTTATAACGCGTTGCATACGTGAAAGTTACCGTTTATCTCCGCAATTCCTTTAATTAGGTGTGAGAATTCCCGGTTGTAATGATTGCAAAATGATAATGAAAATACACACAAGAAAAAGACGCCACCTGCCGTTCTCAAGAAATCCGAACAACAAG
The DNA here is from genome assembly GCA_940337035.1 of Agriotes lineatus. Lineage (NCBI taxonomy): Eukaryota > Metazoa > Arthropoda > Insecta > Coleoptera > Elateridae > Agriotes > Agriotes lineatus. The sequence goes on from CALNHX010008765.1 coordinate 47,689, forward strand.
GCTGTGCTTTCGCTTTGGTTCACCTGTCCTTTTTACCGTTTTTACTATTTCCTGTTGCGAAAGAATGCTAACATAGTTACCGATATGGGTAATTGTTAATAATTGTAAATTTGCATACGCGTTTCTTTGACTTTTAAATTACTAGCGTGTACAGTATTATTTATTGCTCGCCTAGTTGTATTAATGAGGTGCGTTGCGGTCAATTAATGCACTTATTTGTTTGTATTTTCCTCGGGCACCATTTTAGCAAATTAATTGTGCAAGATGGCAGGTCCGCAGTGGCATGTCACATGTCTGTCACGCTACAGTTCTGTTCAACTCTTGATTAGGCCTACGCGGAACTTTTCTACAATTTGGTTAATTAGCGCCACTTGTACTCGGCGTACTGTGTGCAAATCTAATTAGCATTATGTTTCATAATAAATAACACAGCGTCATTAGCTCTTGTGAGATTAGAATGTGGAAGAATTTAATGCCGTGAACTGTAAATGTAAATATATTTTTTTGTTGGCTGGTAATCATGACTCAATCGGAATTCCAGTATGTATCTACTCATTGTTGAAGTTTATGGGTGTTTGTTTTAGGAGTAAATTAATTAATTTTATATTTCCATTACAATATAAATACGTACTTCGAACTAGATTATAATATTCTTGTAAAGTTTTAACTGATTGCATTCGTGCATTTTTACTTAGCAACGTCAGTTTCAGCAAAATTTGCAAAAACAAATAGGGGTTTGTATATCAGAATAAATCATTTTTAAGTTCTTTTAAATAATTTATTAAACATAAATTCAAACTTGTACCGGTTAAGTGTAACGTTTATCGATGAAATGCATTTCATAATTTTCTTGAATAATGTAATAATCTTTTTCGATGTGATATTTTTTTTTGGTAAATGTAAATTTGTGACGGAAATCTGCGATTATTAATATTTCCAAGCATTGTTAGAACAATTAACAATTTACGTACCTAAGCAAAGCTGCAATTTTCAGATTGAAAATGTCATTTAAGTTTAATCTATTTTAAATCCATAGAATATTCTGAAGTCAATATATACCCAGGGACAAAAATATTATATATAGTATTGTACTATTGTTTATTTTTGTATTTATATATGCATTCATTATTTAGTCGTTAAAGGTTCATTGTTACAAAAATAATAGCAGCGGAGGTTTATAATCATTGAGGAACTACTTTTCATATTATAGAAACGGAAGGAATACATGGTGTTTCCAAAATTAATGGTTTTTATTCAATTTTGACAGTTTAAAGTGACATTATTAACTCCATAACAACCTTCATAAACAGTCCTATGATTCACAAGAGAAATAAAAGTGTTTTATCTACGATCATGTAAAAAGTGCCTACTTTCTACACCGATATTAGTGTAAAAAGTTAACTTTTAGTACACTAGTGTTATAAAAATTTTATTGCACGCTAATGTCAATATGAAATCTATGATACACTAATTTTAGTGCAAAAAGTTAACTTTTATTACACTAGTGTTATAAAAATTTTATTGCACGTAAATTTAAAAAATACAAAATGAAATACAATACTTTCGTAAAAGCTTATGATCGTAGATAAAACGTTGTAAGACACTCTTGCAAAAAGGCTCTTTATTGCACTCATAGGTCTCAGAATGCTCGCTAACGCTCGCATTCTAATTTGACCTATTCGTGCAATAAAGAACGCCTTTTTGCACTTGTATCTTAAATAACTATTAATTCACTAGATAATTAAAAAAGTTTAATTCACTAGAGAATTAAAAACGTTTAAATGAAGAACAACATATTTTTATGATTTCTACAAATATTTATATCCAATTATTCTTTCTCTTTGTAGTGTGTAATATATAATTACTAAAATTTAGATCAAATCGACGATGAATGGGCAAATTTATATCTTAATTTGAATATTTTTATATTTTTTATTCAAAATTTCGTCAAAATTGAATAAAAACATATATACGCCACCTGAATTTAAACATTTATTAACTCACTACGTGCTCGTGAGCTCAACATTTTTTCGTGAATAAACATATGTTTAATTCACTTGGTGTATAATATTTATTAATGTTGTGTAGTATTTCAAAATGTAGGTATACAAGGAACCGGTGTTATTTTAAGGAAACATCCTGTACTAGCTATTTAAAAAGTAACTTAAATACCAGGGTTATAAAACATTTGCTGTCACTATAATGTGATACGTACTTAACCTTGAAACTACTAGATGATAAAAATAAATATTAATTTAAAAAAACTATAATTATGCATAATTTTTGTGAATGGCAGTATGTATTTATTAAGATTTCTTAGAACAATTGCTCTTTTATTACCCTTTTAGCTGTTAAATTATAATGTCATCTTTAAGTATTAAAAAACAATAGAACGTGATATGAACCTGGGGAGAAACACCATCTTGTCGCCTTAATAACAAGTAACTAAGTTAACAAATGAAGTAGTATGGTTTGCTAAATGTGGCGAATAAATGGCATTTTGTATATGTATAAGATATGTCCAGAATATACTCGTTTTAAATATTTTCTCATTTAGACTGCTCGACTTTCATCTCAACTGTAGATTATATGAGAGGAATATGCCAAAATGTCTAGTAGATATTATAAATATTCCTGCAGTAGCACTGACCGCGTACTCATTAGCAGTAGGTGTACAGTTACGATGTAGAACTTGATGCTCATTAATTGACCGTCAAATTTATAGTAATTATAACTGTATATATGCAAGATCTAATTGCAAAAAAAGAATCTTGTTAAATAACTATCCAGCAAACTACTCAGATTTACATAAGTATATTCTATTTTAGCGAAAATAGTCTATTTACGATAAAATGTATATATATGGGCGATAGTCAACTGAGCACTTTTATAATCCTCAAGATTTTGGCATCCAAGTAGATGGGTCAACTGGGCACCGGTGCGGTGAACACATGCGTCAACTGAGCACTCTTGATGCGTCAATTCAGCACCGATGCTAATCAGGGCTAATGGCCTGTATTTGCAAGCGAGTAATAAAATACAAAGGTTTCTAAAGAAAAGCACAAAATTCTGTTTTTCGTATATTTACAACTATTTTTACACTGAAACAGGTATTGTTTCTCGTATATTGTCAACAATAATTATTTAAACACTTAACAAGCATACCTACAAACTACAACTTATACCTATGCGAAACTACCTTTACAAAATCATATTCTTCAAACTTTCCAGATTTCAGATATTCAATATTGTTTTTGAGAATACCTTCCGCCTGCCTAACCCTTTTACTTTTTACAAATACGCGGGTATTTACATTTTGGATTTTTATATATACACTTGTCTGAAACTTCAAAAGCGTATTGACAAACACGTTAATGTTTGGATGCTTGTGATAACGTGTTCCTTGTAGCAAGAATTCGCAATTCCTTGTTCATAATCATGCTGGGCTTCTCATAAAGCTCACTTGTGGCTTTTCTCTTGCAGGAGTTGTTTACCATTTGCCGGCCCGTTTTTTGCAGACCCGGAAGGTGGTTGTGGGTAAAGTCGAAGTCTACTATCTCTGTGCTGTCAACTACAAAATAAAAATACTGCTATATTTACCATGTTGTATACAAATCGGGACAGTACCGCGTACTGTTCCGACATTGGTTTAAGCATGATTAATAACCACAAAATTATCAAAAATATTTGTCACGTGATTTTCAATACACGAAAAAAATAAATGTCAACTATTTTCCGGAAAAAATTTAAGAAATTAAACATTAAAATTTGGTGCAGACTTGGCGGACACTGTACAATTATGGATATAAAAAAATACTGAAATATTCTTACCACTTGCAGTGTGACACTTCCCCTTGCAGTTTGTTGTGGTACACGTCCACAAAGTAACACCACTCTTCAATACTTTACGATTCCTGAATTTAAAATCGTTAATTACTAACATTTTCTGCCCACGCTCGCTTTGCATTACGTCTACTACAAATTCCATTTTAAAAATGGTTAAATAGTGCATACAGCAACCCTCTTTTATAGTTCTCAGAGCGTAAGTTATTTGGAGATATGTATTTGAGGAGATTATAAAGTAATTACCTACCATTAGCTAATCCTTATCTGCCGTAGGTAGTCCAGTGCTGAGTTGACCCATCTCGTATACTTGCATTTTAAAGTTACCTGATTTAGCAGTGCTCAGTTGACCTATCATTAGTGCAGGGGATTAAGTTTGGTGCCGAATTGACGCGTCCCCATATATATTAACTGCAATGTAGTTACGACCATAAATCATGCAGAATACGTGAATTTCAAAAATGTTATTTTTAATAACATCGATTTGCGTCTAATAATTAATGTGATATAAATAATATAAAGAGTATTTTTTGCGTGTTTTAAAACGATTTAGATATTAAATATGAAAGTATTCACTATAACACTATAACGAATGAAAACTTAGGAAAAGAAGCTTCTCATTTTATGTAAGAGCCTGTCCAAGTTTGTAAATCTACACAAAGAGATTAATAAGTAAGGAAGTGCAATATATTGGACTGATTGACTACACTGCAATATGAATTTGATATTTAATTATTTTACATTACGACAATTATTTGATATTCTTTATATGCCACATTTGACTGTACGAATTATATTTTTGTTTTAGATAGTTTCTCAATTAAAATGAATTCAAGTACGTCTTATGCCCTTTAATATGAATCGTTAATATTAAGTTATTAAATATTTCTAGTAGAACATGATTACTCTCAAAAACAAGTCGGTTCATGCAATATCAAAACTTATGTCAAATATTTGTGACAATTTTAATGAACGTCAGTGTCATTTCAAATCATGTACATGGAACATCAATCGCAAATACCTCCTTGTTATAATACCTGTCATTTAATAAACATGAAATAGTAAGTAGTCTCCTTTTATTAATTACCACATTTCACTCTTTTACTGTTTATTTTAGTTTCCTCAATAAATACATGTGACTGTAGCTCGTCCAAAGAACTTAATCCGCCTTTTCAAAGATCCAAATGTGTGCCAACTACAGAGTAACCTCAGTACAAGCTCATCCTACTGTCAAGAACTGCAAACACCCTCGGAAATGCCTTCTTCCAATTCTCAATCAGCATACAATTCAGCAACACGAACCTCGGCAAAATCCTCCAGCAGTGAACACACTCTCCCTTCCAAATAAAATATTGACAATCCAAATAATGCGAATCCCGATCTGTCAGAAACCACAGGACGTCACCTCAACTAGTGCCAATCTCAAAACGCCACTCCAAAAAAAGTTCAGCAAAGTTCAACTCCATCAGATGAAAAACCACTTCCAATTCCCAAGACTCTCACTCCAAAAATCCTGCTGTGTCCTATTTTTAGTAAATACAGCTCACGCTATCCAATTCACAAGATGTAATTATTTGACAATAAACTAAGCTCAACATCCAATTCCAGAAATTATTTCAATAGCCTGTAGTATTTTAAATTATGGTCTTCCTACCATACACATCTTCTCTATATCCTCATTATATTCTTCTTATTTTAAAATTTACACTTCTTCCCTTCTCGACAATTTAATTATAATTAAACCCTTTCATATACCAAAATAGATAAATAAATCATATTAGAAAGGGTTTATTTTCTAAATTTCAGCTGTTTACAAAATATTAGTACATGTTTTTCTAATAAAATTTATGTGTGTACATAAAATTAATATGATATCGATTTTGCATATTTTTTACAGTTCAACACTATATATTTTATTATCACATTTAGTAACACTCACTATATGGAATAACATTTCTCAAATAAGTATTAGCTATCTATCTTCCACTTTACCTCAGGCAACTTTTAAATCATTTTAGAAACTGCTGTTTCTTATATTTTATTGTTCAACTGAATTTAAATTATTCCATTACTTTACAAAATACATGTTAATAATTCTGATATCCTTTTATTATACCCAAATTCATCTTTGTACATTTAATAATGAAATATTTTAATCAATTTTTTAATATAATATCAAACCCTTGTCTTGTATTACTAATTAACTTAATCTGCTTATATGCAATCCATTACAATATATTGTGGTTTGTAAACTTAATTGCAGGAAATGCAAAAACTATTATATAAATTTCGACAACTACTTCTATCCGCCAGAATTGTTAGCTGAATTGCGAAAACCAATTAAGTACGGGATGTTATTCAGCACTATATAGCGAAATAAATGGCATAATAAGTATATGAAGGAACCGTAACTAAAGGAGGGCCAGGAGACAGACCCCTAAAAAAGCAGTGTCCCGTAGTGCCCATGAAAATAGAATAAAATTGAACTTTTGGCGAGTAACTTATTAATTTGATACTGTTACTTTGTTAAAAGGTTGTTAACTATTTTTTTTATAAATGTGGTTATGTTATTATTCCTATACGATTAGTATTGTTATTATTATTATTACTGTTATTAAATTTACAGAAATATATCTCGGGGTTACTGTGTGCCTCTCAAAAATTATAGGTGGCCTCCTGCGTAGTTACCCCTTTTACAGAAAATATCTAGTTACGTGCCTGTTCTGTGGAAGTCTTTTTTCTCACGCACATAAACAAAATCCATTGCATATTAGGTGTGGAAAGTTAAAAAAGTAAATATTACTACTAAAGAGTCTAAGTGGCTACAATGTTTGTACCAACTTTATCTTTGAAGAATATAAATAATAATAATTGTAGAAGTTTTATAATGGACCAATTGTTTAATAATATGTAATTTCAAAAAATTTTCACATATTTTAGTATATCAGGTAAACCAGTATTTTCCCAAGTTTCGACATTTGAGTACCCCTTCTAATATTTTAGGAAAAATCGCATACGCGATTAACAATCAAAAAATATTTATTATCGATTTTACATTTCGGTACATTAATTACAAGTGTTACAAGTGTAGTCATTGTCTAAAAATGGATGGCTTCATTCTTTCATTTGTGTGATTTTCAGAACAAATGACACATAATGTAACAGGCTCTTCTTCATTTCCAGCATAGGAGAATTCAAATTTTAATTTTTGTCGTGGCCACCTGTGTGGTTGAGGGGGTTAGCAGCCGGCTTACTAACCAGGTGGACATTGGTTCAAATCTGACCGCAGCCGAGAATTTTCTTAGAGTTGGAGTGGATTTGAACTCATTACTTAATTAGTAGTAAGTTAGGTTGAGGGCTATTGAGTGTATGGTATGTTTGGATGCGTGGGAGCGTAATGTAAGTCGCGTGCGGCTCATTACCTCCGTTGAATTTCTCGCGCGGTAAATGGTCCTCGACACCGAAAGGTAAAAATGAGAATGAATGAATAAATTTTTGTCTTACCTACTTACGAGTTTTTATCATCATTTTAAATCAACACTTGCTCGTCACTCATTCGCAGCGTAACCCCTATAAACTGTTCTCATACTCCTAGAAGTACGCGTACTACACTTTGGGAAACACTGAGGCGGAAAGGCAGAGCTGCTGTAATAAAAATGCAACGGTTTTTTGGATTAGTACCTCGGTGTTTATGAACGAAAATTACAACGATTAGCTCCATGGCTACATTAAGCAATGTAGGCAAACATGCCCAAATATGTGTTTCGTTAGACAGAAGCCCACAATGAGAACATTTTTAAATTATTGGTCGAGTGACCTTGTGTTAATGAAAAACAAGTTAAAGATCCTGGGATTAATACTCGTATTTATAATAAAATAAGAAAAGTCAACAGAAACGAATATATGAATAGTGCTACACCAGCATTCTACTAAGCTACCAAGAGTAATTTTCTACACAAATTTATCAACGTTTTGGCGAAATCTAGGTTAAACAAGTATTAATTAACAAGCCTAGAAAGCACACGTAATTCCACTTTCATTGTTTTTACGCATGGTAATTAAATTTAATTGTCCCTCGAACCTAAAGCTTATTTAATCTCGATTGTCTAAAATATGTTTTTATAAAGAGCTCTTATTAACCTAATTTGCACTTTTTACTATGAGCTAGAAATTTTCAATTAGATTCGCTAGGTTTTACCGAGCAAATAGATAAATCCCAGCTTAGAATTCATCGTTGGGTTTCCGGCTATGTCGTGCTCGCCGGCGCTTAAGAAATTCCAATCTTTAAATAATTAAATGAAGCCGAAACCGTGAAGCAAGGCGATTACGACTGCATGCACGTCTACTGCGGAAATACAACTTACGGCCACTTATAATGCTAAAAATACTCTGGATTTTACGGCTAGCAAGAAAATGTAATTACGAGCGGCAACTGCACAACTGCAGAAGTATCCCCGTATTTCTAACCTTATTAACAAATTGTGTGGATTACGCCGCTGTAAATTATAAAATGAAGACAAGCGGGCGTGTACCCGTTTTGCCCTAAATTGTGCATGACATGTGTGCTGCATAAATTTAACTAACTGAGAATTTGCGTACAAATAAATTAGAGTGAATGGTTGATTTGGCGTGACCTACTTACATTGCATGCACATGTCGCACATATTGTTAATGTACAATTATAAGTAGTGCCGTAGGTCCGTAACTGTAACCGATTATGAATTATCCGCTTTCTCCTAGTTATTCTTAATTACGTGATGGTGTGAACTGTTTTTTATTTTTTACAGACATTTTCTGCCTTGGTTTCCACCGTAGACATCACCACCCAACCGCAGCCTCTCGAGTTTTTAGTGGATAAAGAACTGACCTTTAAGGATTATCAGCACCTCAAACAGTTTCAGGTAAGACCTATTTTTAGTTATATAGGTATATGAGATCCAAACTAAACCTGACTTCCTCTCTAATATTAATAATACCTTACTTGAGACATTGAAAAAAATATGCTTCAATAATATAATTCTTATTGTTCGAACTGAATTTACGTACTCGTAGTTTCAATTTCTGTTGCTTTTTTATTAATCAGGAGGACATTCAGATTGAAATGGTTATATTTAGAAGATCAAAATAAATCTACTTGGACATATTTACCTGTTACTGTATCCATATACCGGGTGTCCGTTCTCAAAGTCGAACATAGGCGATTAACATTGTATTGAACGTTTTTGTCGATTCCTGCTCGCCAATTCATCCTACAGGGAAGGTAATGGCATCAATGGAAAGATAAAATTATTCCGCATCAAATGGTACCAATAACAATATTCAAGATGCGATTTTTATTTTGAAAGACTAATTTAAAACTTGGGCATTTTTAAATATGCCATGCCTTGCTT